>JZKD02S0007574.1:250509-261081 GCA_000966675.3 Picea glauca | reverse complement strand
TGTCATGAGGATGGAGTCGACTCCTAAAAATTCAATGTAAATCTTAATTCTGGAATTTCTCAAACTGTTTAATGTTTATCCATAAATATTGTTAGTATCGGCTTACCTTATATGAGGAATGTTGTGTAGAAAGGAATGTAAGAGATATACGATAAAAATCAGACAATACTTGTCGTCGTTATGTATGAAGTAAGAGATTGATTGATCCAATTTACCAGCTGAATTAATACAGAAGATCTTTTATGTCAATTCTTGGATGTGAGTGGAAGTTTTAGTCTGTTAACTCCTTAAGAGGTTCCTTGTTGGTTCGGCGAGGGCCCACGACCCCAACTAAGGTAAACCTCATTGTATATGTTCTGTGTGTTTGTAGTTTACAGTAGCATGTGTGTGTGATTAGTCTTTATTTCATTCTCAGGATTGAGCATTGAGTTAATCATTTTGGATTGGTGTGTATAGGCAAATGCTAGATCGAATATACATTTTATTATCCAATGTTGAAGGTAGCTATCTCATGATTTGAAGTGTGGGACTGATATTTTAAGTTTACAATTGTAGTATCGCAAGGGACCAAGAGATTTTATCTTTCATCTTCATGTGTTGTAATAAAGTCTTTCAGTTATACTGAATTTCCCTTGTGTTGGTTTGATTGAATTACATGAAGTTGAAGTTGTTGTTTTTTTTGTTTCAAGAATGGTTAGAGTTGATTGTTTTAATCACTGCAGGAGACAAGCTTCTTAAAGTTCATCTTTTCAATACAAGTGCCTAAAATGAATAGACTTGTTTCTCTGGTACAGCATCTCTTTGATTGATTGTTTGTCTAAGTTTCATTATCAGTTTTAGGTTCAGAGGATATTTTGAAGTATTTAGAGATTTTAGAAATGGAATTTTTATGTTATTAATTATTTCCTATATGCAACAGACTTAGATAGGTTACTTGTTCTTGGCACATATGGTGTAACAACTCTTTCGATTACGAATCCCGGATTGACATTTAAATGAGTGTGAGATATACAGTGAACATATTTACGCACCAACAGTGTTATTATGCTAAGCTAGTGAGCATGGTGATAAATCAGTCCTACCAAAGAAGACAACTTCATTACAGGTTCTAATCATAGACTCCATAGCCCAATGGATAAGGCACATATTCTATAGATCTCAACACATCAAAGGGATATGTTGTCCCCGTTGGAGAAAATGTTAGTATAGTGTCAAAAGTTTCAATAGAATTGAGTAATTTTGGACAGTTAAAGCCCTGACATGGATTGGTGTTAAAGAAAGAGAGATACATTACAACACACTGTGCAAAAAAAAATCACTCTAGAATAAGGAGTCTATATAGCTAAAAAATATTAAATGACAATAAAGGGGATTATTGTAGGCTCGAAAGGGGGCCTAAAACTCAACAAATCTTCATTAGGGCCAGTGGAGGGGCTACAATGGTGACCAAGTGTGAATTCTAGGGGTTAAATCCATAAATCCAACCCGTGCTACCAAAATTTAAGAGATCAATGGTAAAAAATGTAGTTCTTATATGATCCAAAGATAAACGATCCATTTTACATCATGTACATGCCCACCCATTAACATATCTCGACGATGCGAAGATTGGTTTCTCCCATGACACATGGAAATACTTGATTGGTTTTTCATCACATACAAGATTGGGAAAACCACTTGTATGAGCATGCAATACCACTTGTGGTTTCCTAGAAAACCACCCTACTACATTCGAGTTGATGCCTAGATGGACCCTGATAGGGAAGGCAATTGGACACCTCAATTCCCACCTGGGTATTTCAAGGACATGCCCACCTGTTAACATATCTCGACGATGCGAGGGGAAACTTCACCCATGAAACTTGGAAATACTTGATTGGTTTTTCATCACATACATGATTGGTAAAACAAATTGGATGAACATGCAATACCACTTGTGGTTTCCTAGAAAACTACCCTATTGTATTCAAGTTGATGCCTAGTTGGAAACTGACAGAGAAAACATATGGACACCTTAATTACCACCTAGGCATCTACGTGGCCAAATAAGGATATTTCACATGTGTATGGGTACACTCCTTAGTGCACACTGATGACGATGAGTTACTCTGGATGAAAGACACTTGGCCCAATTGGGTACCACCTTGCCCTAACATAGGCTCCACATAGGCAACCACTTGGAAAAACACTCATCTTCCATGTGGCCATGGTACCTTGCTAATTTCATCAGTGACATCATGCAAATTTTTTCATGCTCCACAAATTTCAAAATTATATCCAATGCAAAGGTGACACATGCCTCTGAATCATATAAAAATGGATAAAAATGGGGCTTTAATGGATTATCATTGTAATTGCAGCATAATCAAGACTTGACACCCAAGTCAAACCCATGAACCTTGATGGAAACATGTATTCTCCTCCTTTGATCACCAAAAAGGGTAATTTGAATCATGATGACCCCTTCTTTTCATCTATTTGATTGGTTGTTCCCATTGACGCTCCAAAATGACAACTAAAGTGATCCATAGCCAAAATAAAAATGCACCAAAGCAACTGACCCCTCAACACCACCTAGAGGATAGAGAGGGGGGCATTTTCTACCCTGCACTTTCTTACATTGACCTTTACTAGTTAATTTGAAGGGCGCATATTAATGCTAACACTAGGAGATATTTTTTGTTTTTATGGGAATCAAACCTAGCCCGGTCTATTATTCCTCAAACCTATCATTTTCTTGACTTGGTTGAGTGGTGTGCTTCAAATTATTATGACCAAAAAGAATATATTACCACTCCATATAGCACGAGGATCTTTTTTTTAATTTCTAGAGAGTCAATTTCCCAAATAATCCATTTCTATGATCTTTCTGCCAAGGAAACCCTAGATGATGACCTCTTGGCTTCTAAGTACTAGTCACTGTCTCAACTAGAAAAATATCATATGCTACGTAAATTGTTGGTTGACAATACTCCACTACAATATAATCCTCCTCCATTTAAACCATATATTTTCCTAGACGTGACCATAAAAACAATTTCCACGATATTTCAAGTGCTTGGTTATGATCATGATAACACCGTGGAGAAATCCATTTTAGGTTTATTTTCATTCCTATGTCCTCTATAATCAATGACATTCACTAAATTTGATTATGTTGAGTTCTTGGTTGTAGTGATTAACTATCAATTGTCCAACTTTCATTCTACCAAATCCTTTAGATATTAGTATTACCTATTCTATATAATTCTATTCAATATTGTTTCCTACTTTGAGAGGCTAGGAGTAAAGGTATAAAATGATATAGGCAACGCCAAACCTATAGTAGAGTGGATTGAAGAAATGAGGAAGGAACAGAATCAAGGTTTTACTCTGTTTGTCAACAAATTCATGAGTGCTTTTTACACTCAGATTCACATGGTGTAGCCTCCCAGGATGTTTAGTCATCTGAAGAAAATGTTACAATTGAGTAAAGAGACCAGTACATGAGACTAGAATTTATCTGAAAAATACACACTCGTTAGGGTTTATGTTTTTGAACAAGAACCATATTAGCTGTCAATTTTCTTGATCCCAAGGATATTTACCTTGGATTACATTAGGCATAGGCTGGTATTATATCATCAACACTTTTCACAACACATGCATGCAGTCACCTTCAAGCTGCTAAAAGAAGTGGGTCCATTCCGGGTTAAACTAAGGACTGCACTAAGTTTTGTGGAAGATATGTTGCATAAATTTGATTTTGAAAAAGCAAGCACATGGATATATGATCCACAAGGTGTGATTTCTTCTAAGAGGCCCACATACAAACATAAATCAAACCCTGTTATTTATTTATCAAACCTTGTTATTGAAATCATTTCCAACTTAGACTCATGGGAAGAGGTAAGGCATATCCTACTAGAAGAAGTGAAAAATTCATCAGTTGATAAATCATATTCAACATAACCATGTCAAAATTCTCACAAGCAAGAAGTGCTCTTGGGGAATAGGATCTTTTTAGACCTGCACTATGAGATGAAAACTGATGACCTGAAGAACAAAAATCCAAAGAATGATGAAGGGTTGTATACAAAGGATAACCTTACAAACATTTTGGATAAAGGGAAAGGTGCACTGCAACCTTTCCTCTCTCAATAGAGAATTTTCCATTATCTTTCTTATCAACTAGAGAAATCATTACTGCTACTTCAAAAGGATCTTCTTAGAAGCACCCAACTCTCTTTTCTCATACTATGATATTAGGAGGAATAATCAAGATATTATAAGAGAGTTGTGCCCTCCATTAAATGCTCAAACAAAGTTGCTTTTGGTCATGTATTATCAACATAATACCTTCAAATTGGTTTTGCT
The DNA here is from genome assembly GCA_000966675.3 of Picea glauca. Taxonomy (NCBI): domain Eukaryota; kingdom Viridiplantae; phylum Streptophyta; class Pinopsida; order Pinales; family Pinaceae; genus Picea; species Picea glauca. The sequence goes on along the minus strand of JZKD02S0007574.1, from coordinate 256,725 downwards.
AGAGGAAAAAGTCCATAAACCCCACTCATGTTAAGTACAAAGCCACCTAAATTAAAGTAAATATTGGAAGTTTTCAACCTGGAGACATGGTTGAGATACATAAGTAGACCAATGATGTGTTGTACATAGGGGTGTTCCAGTCTTCTTCAAGTGAGAAAAATATGAGGGATATGACCATCAAGATTGAAAGGCAATTTAAGCAAGAAATAGTGGCAATGAAGACCCCCAAAGAAATAATATGTTTTCTCTAATTTTTCTACTTAGTAGAAAAATTAGAGAAAAACGATTATTTCTTTGGGGACAGATCCAAAAAATTCAAAGGTTGTGGGAGACTTAATAAGCCAAAAGGATAATTAAATCAATATATTGAAAAAGAAGCTAGATATCCCAAAATTACATCATGTACAAACTATTCAGCTACAAGATAGTCATGAAAAAAAGGAACATTTGTACCAAATACTTTTGGAAAGCCAAAATACTGTAGAGATATTACAAGCATATAATCAATCCTTGAGAGAGAAATAGGAGCAACTTTTACAGACAACTAAGGAGCCTAAAGTTCCATTTATTCCTTTGGATACAAATGAGGGCCTTGCCAAGATCATGATAGACCTAAGTTTGAAGGTGATTAAGCTTGGTATTATCTTCAATAAGTTCAAATTTAGTTTTGATAGGACAACAGAGTTAGAATAGCACGCCAAGAGTAGAGAGGTACTCTTGGGGAAGGTAAATACTACAAAAGAGATAGTGAAACAAGAATCATCCCAAGTAAATCTCAAATTTATAGGAAACAAAGCATTTAAAAGAGCCAATAATATGATTTGGGACTAGATATCATCTGTTGTGTTTCATAATTGGGAAAAAATTAAATTGATTCAAGAGGAATTTGAATTGATTTTTGTGGTGTTCAAATACATTAAAAAGACCACTTTAGAATTTGAAGGTAATCCCATGACAACCAATAATTTAATTAAGTTCCTAAATAGTGGATCCAAAATGGAGATCAAATACTTAAATATTGAAGATAGAACCAACATTATAATGGATGATAAAAAGGTCTTGTCCAAGAGAAGACTAATGCATAATTCAAAAAATAAGGCGCATGATCTCACTGGTGAAATTTCTGCATTCAAGAAGATTTTTAGTGAGGTAATCAACTTTGGATTTCCAAACTTTGGGGATGGAAATGGAGAACCCTATCTACACAAGAACTATTAAAAACTATTAGATGATAGGACAAATGATGAAAGTAGATTTGCACAGCTAAAAGGAACCTTGAAAGGCCAATATGTAATGGATATGTTGGATGGGGATTTTTTATTATTGTAAACTCTCATAATGATTTTTAAGAATGTTCCTCCACCATCATATGAGAGGTATTTTGATTTAGATGAGGTGACAAGGAATATAGGACAACAACAATATCCAATGGGAAAGGAATGGAAGAACATGTGTCAATATTTAAAGGTATAACTACCAAGGCAGGTCCAGACAAGTAGAACACGCCCATCCTCTTCATAAGTGATTTTGTTTAAATGATTTAAGAAGTATTTTTGTTTTACTAAATTAAAATCATTACAAGAAACAATAGGTGGTATCAAGAATCAAGAAGCAATATAGGGTTTAAAGAAGTGGTTTTCTCATGTATAGGGTTGTAAGAAGTGGTATTCTAAAACGTATTCTGAAATATTCATCAATAAAAGCTACCAACAACATTTTTGGCACCCTGTATGTTTTAATGTGAGTGGTTCATTGTGTGAATGATATTGGCTGCATGCTTATGAACCATTTATTTCCTTTTTTATTTGAGACAGATGAATATATGCATAATTTGTTCGAATATTTTTTAATACTGAGAAGGGGGTGAATCATTATTATCATTTTTTAACAATTTAAAACCACTCAATTATTAATTTTATCAAATCAAAACAAATGATCAACAAAAGAGTACAATACACAGAATTTAAATGTGGAAAAATCAACTTCACAAATGTTCTTCTTATTTTCAATAAAGATTGCATTTAATCTATGAGCTCCAACTTAAAGGAAACATCAATTCCCTATTTTACTAGCATCAACTAGGAGGCTACAAGCTCCTTTGTAGGCTCCAACCTGCCATAGCACCACCCAAATTCTCTTTTTATCATAAGTACTTCAATATTCAAATCTTCAAAATCTTCTTTAGATTCTGCTACATATCTTCATTTACTTTCTTGGCCTCTGACTTGATTTTGAAGCACAAAGACACACCATCTTTCAACAAGAATTTATGTTTATATAGTCTTCCAATGGCCATGTACAATTGAACAATTACACCTCTTCAATATATGAATGTATCTCTTCATTATAAATGTGTGTCTTTTCAATATAAGATATTAATAATACTATTTTAATTAATACAATGCTAATGAACCATTGTGTCTTTTAGATCATTTAGTCACGTTTTAAATCGGGTCAATAGATATTGACTATCATGATTTAATTCACTTTTTACCTTACCATAGCTAAACACCACCATGGTTTTCAAATACCATGTGCTTTTTCACGTTTTCCTTTTTTTTCAACTCCACTTTCACTTTTACCTTTTTCTTTAATCCAATTTCACTTTTACACTTTTTTTTATTCCACTTTCATATTTACTCCTCTTTTACGTAAACTCCACTTTCACCTAACTTTTCAACTTTTGTTATTTATTAAAGTCATATTTATTTTTAGCCCACTTTCATTTCCTCTTTTACATAAACTTTGTTTCCACTTAAATTTTCCACTTTTGTATTTATTAAAGTGATACCAAGGTCACATTTACATTTATTCACTTACAAACCTTTGACATCAATGACAAATTATTCAACAATTGACTGCCTAAGTGGATCTAACCATTGGTGGTTGCTAGAAATTGTTTGGGTTTGAAGGGTCATCCAACTTCGGCCTAGAAAAAATGATGACCAAAAATTTCTACGAAATATAGACTACCATGTTGATCTGACAGAATCAAGGGTTCTCAGTGCTACATCAAAAAATTTCCCTTCGACTACACTATGAAATGATATTGCACAAGAAAGTATTCAAGAGGGAGAATTGCTAGTATTCATTATGTTCATCATGATCATGTCTCAATAGAATATAAAGTCACCAAGACAACTCCACTCGACCAATGTAGTAATTGAAATTGTCTCATTATTTCATTTTCATTCTTTCAAAGCATTTGACCAGGCAATCCCCTATATTCTGGTAATCCATTGTGTTCCTGTAACTCAATATTCATGTAGATTTTACTGTAATTCCATGTCATACTCCACTATGGTACTTCTTTTCTTCATGTTGACATCAATGCCAACACGATATTTCCATCATATTTTATTTTATTATTGAATGTTTCAAATGATGATCTGTGTTAACAATACACTCTAAATAAACCCAGAATACATTGTTGTTTATATTGTTGAATTCTAGTTTGCTCAACATGTTTTCTTCACAATAAGCCTACAATATTTATTTGCAGAAAATACCTTGTATGTGTATAAATTTCTTCCTCAAATTCATTCACTCTTTTAACCCTAATAATATGATATAGAGAAGGGAAATTTCCCTTGTATGTTGAATGTTTTTCTTAATCATCATGTGTGAAATATTACATGAGTTGTGAAGAATTATTGAATATGGTAAAACCCTTGATTGAAAAAGGTAGCTTAAAAATCCAATTTGAGTTTTATCTCCAAGGATCATTGGCATCATTCCACTAACAAACAAGAAAATTTCAAGGACTAACAACAAACATTCCATATTCTCCTATCTCTTTAAATAGTTTTTTCATAGAAAATACCTTAACTACTTGTGGTCCAATCACTAATGGGTACCAACTACCTAGTGGGCCTTATAAAGTGGACCCTTTTACATTCAAAAACTATACACTATTGTACAATGGGAAGTATTCAAAGAGGATAGACTCGTAGAACAATTAAATAACTCATATGTAGCCTAAATTAGGGAGGTTAGGGTAGGACCCTAACATGCCCCCGCCCAACCCCCCTTCAAAAGAAACATTTTCCTGATGGTTGAAGATGAGAAAATGAAGGATCATGGTTGGTTCCAATGTGGTATGTAATACCCCAATTTTTAGTCCATGAATTAATAATGTATTTTTTTTAATTAATGAAAGGCCATAGTGCCTAAAAAATTAAAAGAGGCTGGAGCTCCTAGGCAATGTAATGCTTTAAACATTATAATAATAAAAGTACATCATTGGCTACAAAACAAACAATGACAAGATTTATAGGGGGCTATGATTCCACGAGAGAGGGGGGATGGATGGAATAAAAATTTATACCTTGTTTAATTAATTATCACTCATGGTTCTGTTGGGGGCATATGAGGGGGTGCATGATTCTTTTGGGGAGACCACATTTTCCTTGGAGTGCCTGGATACAAAAGCATTATTCTTGATTTTATTGGGGGTTAAGTAGTTGTTTAGTTGCTCAGTTGTTTGGTTAATCACTCGTTCATTTTTGGTTCATCATTCATTCTTGCTCTGGGTCTGGGCATGGGGAATGAATCAAAAGAAGAGAAAGGCCATTTTGTGTTGGTTGTAAGTGATTATTGATTATTCCAACAATGAATTGATGCTTGAGTGCACGGATGCATTGGCATTTTGATAAACTGTGTCACAATTATGAGTCCTGGAAAGTTCCAACATTGATATTCTTGACCAGACGCACTAGAGCCCTGGAAGGAGGTGGACAGTCTGAGGCCTGCATGGTAGTGAATGGGGTTCATTCTCTTGGTTTGTGTAGGCTGGGAGAAGAGAGGTGGTGAACTTTGGATTGTTGTGTATTGAGAAACCTTGAGAGCTTGAGTGTTGACTGGTTTGGGAAGTTGAGTGTTGTCTTAGATCCCATCCTTGTGGATTCATAGCCTTGGCTCGAGGATGACCTATTGTTGAGACTTGGAACAACAACATCCAAGGTTCCGTGGAACATGCTTAGTCTATAGTCAGCTGGCAATTGGTTTGTTAAAGATAAGTTCTTTGTATCATGACGCGTCTCTTCTTATATATAATTATTTGTGTTGTGTATTGATTAATATCTCTAAGATATGCATTACTAATGTGTTTTTTTGCTGGTTATTGTTGTGCATGGAATATTTTTCTTTCTTTTATAGTTTAACATGAATATTGATAGTTGCATGTGTTATTTCTCAATTCTTTATTTAGTTGTTGGTTTCAGATTTTTGAATAGGATCGCAAAGTGCATTCTTGGATTTTTTGGTGGCTAGGTATGTGACAAATTGGTATTAAAGCGTCTTGGAGGGTGCTCTGGTGGTTACATTCCCGACCTATGGTGGTGGTTGGGTGCATGATATATTGGTATCAAAGTGTCTTGGATGGTTTTTTAGCAGTATCATACTTGACCTTGGAGGTTAGGGATGTCACAGATTGGTATCAAAGCTATTGATTTACGACATTGGGCCTTTAAAGGGGTCTGCTACATGACGAGAAAAAGTGTTCCTGAAGTAAAATTAATTAATGGCTTGGACAACACCGGAGGGGGGAATTTTCATGGTTTAGACTCTATTTTTCAACCCTATAGACTAAATCCAAGTTGATACTCCACGCCCCTGACCTGCCAATGATATCCTCCTTCATGATCAGAGTAGTAAAGCTGACAGATTTCCAAGTAAGAAAAATAGTGCACAATAGTCGTTGATCGGTCCTTTACATGGATCCAAAGTCGTTGATCGGTGGTTGGCATTAAATATTTATCCCACTTGCATATGGGGAGGATAGAATGAAATTTTGATAAGCAAGAATAAAAATGGTATTACATGTGTGTGAAGCACAAAAGAGTCATGGAACCATGCAGAGCCCGCACGTGATGTAAAATTTTGACCGGTGCCCCATATACCATATATCAGAAAGATGTATGTGTTGTTGTGTGCAAGGATTCGATAGCCCTAGTGGGCCAGTGGGCCCATATCATACCCTTATACCCCTAGAAGTTTCAAGTCATGTCCCTCCATGATATACTAGTATCTTGATATGCCTATGGTTCGGTGCCCCGATGCCCCTGGTGGGATGGTGGTTGGTGGCCATGTCATCTGCCACATCCAACACACTTGGAAGGATCCATGTGGATGTCACATCAAGCGAAAAAACATCAACAGGAAGAGAAGTGTGACAAGTGCTTGGTGCCAATATTCTACCTTGTCAAAACAATGTCA
>JZKD02S0007574.1:111234-124702 GCA_000966675.3 Picea glauca | reverse complement strand
CCCCAGATCTGTTCTGGGGCAACCTGGTCTTTGACCAGGTAGATCTTGGTGAAATACCAAGATGTATTCATGTGTGATCCTCTTCCTCTCTCCCTGGATGGTCCATGAGACCTAGAAGTGCCTATGAAGATGGACATGACCACATTGTTGATGTACCCTCTTATGCAATGATGATAAAGTTTATAAGTCATTATGAGACTCATGTGGACATGTTTTGCCATTATGGACCCCCCTTGACTTTGTCTTAAAAGGTTCCCCCTTGTTGTCTTGCTTTCCCTCTTGTTTTATGTGATTGGAGTTTTTATAATTTACATTAATATTAATTGACATTTAATTAATATTTATATTAATTAATTGTCAATATTTAATTATTTTTATATTAGCCCTAACCCCTCTCCCTAGCTATAAAAAGAACCCTACCCTCTAGAATTTCATTACACACACTCACTCTCACTCTCCCTTTGTTGCGGCTACATCAGTTACTCTCTCCTTGTGTGGTGCGGCCTCTCCTTTTGGTGTATCAGTTTCAGATCGGAATTATTTGCTTGGTCTTGGTGTTGGCTGGGAGCTTCATCTTCTATCTGCTGGTGTATGAAGTGCTGTTGGTGCCTCCTTTGGCTGCTGGACCTGTCTATTTGAGCTGAGGTGCCTGCTTTGGCTGTCGGACCTGTCCTCAAGAGCCACGGACCTGAGTACAGGTGTCGTGGCCCCTTTTCTGAGCTGCCAGTTTGTTGTGTGAGGGCCGCGGCCTCTCCTCCAGGCTGCCGCTAGGGCTGTTAGGGCTCCTGTGGGATTCTACCACTTGCTGTCCCTTGTATTGGGGTTTATCCCTGTGTTTTCTGTGGAGGGTATTGCTGTTACAGTTGTGGAGGGTATTGTTGGTTCATCTTTGGAAGTCTTGCTGTTTTCTATTATGGGGTTTTGCTGTACTTGCTGCTGCTGTCTCAGGCATCCTTTTTGTGGTCTATTTCTTGTCAAACTGTCCCTCAGTCCATATTGACACAAATCAAACCCTAGAGATTATCCATGAACCTAAACTAATTTTTCTGAGCATATACAAGAGGTCTACATCCACACATGTGACAGGTACATCTTTGATCAGGAGGTAAGCTAAAGGTTTGTTTTTTACACTCAGAAATTTTGTTTGTATTCAGATCTGTTTATATCTTTTCTCATATGTGCTGATCTAGTAAACAGAAATTTAAAAGCATTTTGTTTTTCAATTTTTTCCCTAATTCTAACACTCCCGATAAAATCTGACAATCCATGCACTATGAGGAGGTGACCCAGAACAGAGTTAGAGACACATAATAGCAGTGAGGAGAGTCTCTGAAATGCTGATGTCTTTGTCTCTGAAATAGGGCCTCCCTCGAAACTAAGTCAACTACCTTAGACAAAGCAACAGAAAACTTTCAAAGGGTGGTGTCGCACCTCCTCTATCAAGGCTTTAAGGGTGAGGATATGGCCAATGATCTTGTACTACTATCGGAATCCTACATGGCCCTTGTCCCAAAGAAGTCACTCACCAAGTAAATCTCGCAGTCTTTGATGGAGTGTAGTAGCATATACTTGGAGAAAGTGTGGTCCACCATAATAGTTTGATAGTTTTTCAGATCAAAAATAGACCTCGATTTGTCGATTGGTGGATGGTGTGGTGAGACAATTCTGGTGGGAATCCAAAGAAAACCATGTGGTTAATAGTTCAGTGATATATTGGACCAGTGGATGAATTCCATTATTGAGGAAATCTGCCTAAAACCCTCCTCATCTACTTCTCTGTTGGTGTGTGTGTCCCATATCACTTGTCAAATATCTGAGTCCCTGAACATGTGACAAGAAGATGGGGGGGGGAGTTGATGAGGACAAGAGACTGCCTAGGGACGTCATATAGAGTGCTTGTATGGGTGAACATGGACTAGGGGACGAGGCCAGGGGGTTGACCGGAGTGGCGGTGGAAGAGGACGAACTAAAAGGTATTGGGAAAATGGGGAAGGGTTGTATGCAATTCTTGTCTCCTCTAATATAGAGAGACATTCTTGTGCCAAGGACGATAACAAAAAGATTTATGGAGTTCACGTAAGAGGCAAGGTCATGTAAGAGGGTGTGGTAGAGTTGTTTATGGTGTGGTTTGCATTCTTCATCATACAATTGATTCATTTGACTGGATTCAGACTTTAGGGAGCAAGAGGATCATCTTGTAATGTGGAGGTAGTGGTTAAGAGATGCTTCCAAATAGTCAAAGAGAGTAGGGCATATTTGGAGGAGACTAACTCAAATGATGAGAAATGGGAGACTGGGGGAAGTATCCAGTGGAGATGGGTAGAATAGGTATCAACATCCCTGTCATCGAACAAAATGGTTGTCTGAGGAGGGCTTGAGGTGGGTGGAGTGGGGATGGGAGTGTCGATGTGGACTGAAAAGTACAGAAGAGTGTGATCTGCTAAGGGAATCTGAAGGACTGAGAGCTAACAGACACAAAAGCATGTCCTGGTTGGCCAAGACATAGTCGACAATGCTAGCCACCCCACTATGAGGGAAAACTATAAAGTTGTTGAACTTCGAGAAACAAGGTAGGCCATTAAGGATCAACAAATCATGAGACTCCCCCAAATGCAGAAAGTGCATACCATAGGCTAAAAGGGGGCCCAACCCATCTTCCAACATCCTGTGAAGCTCTACAAGGGTCGGGTCTATCTCATGAAGGCAGAGAGCATCCTCAAATCTATCATGGACGGGAATTTGTTGGTCTCTAGAATGAACATTGAAGTCTCCTATAAGATGGCATTGCCCTATATTGAATACTGGACAATGTTAGCATACAAGTCCAAGTAGGGGTCCCTGCTAGAGTCCTTGTACAAAGCATAATCTAAAGAAGTAGGAGGGAAATAGCAAACCACAATGAAGATGTCATGGGGAAGGGAGGGACATGCGACTAATCTAAAAGTGCAGGGAGGGAAACACACCAAAGTCCTTGTGCAAGTCATAATCTAATGAAGTACGGGGGAAATAACAAACCGTAATGAAGATGTCTTTGGCAAGGGGGGGCATTCCACTAAGCCGAACCCACATGAATCGAGCAACCTCGTCAAAGTTGACCATTGCAAGTCTTCCATGAAAAGAATCTTGAACATCACAAGCAATGCAACCTAAGCCCCTAACCCCAAATGTACTCCATGCCCCCTGTCTACACATTGAAAACCAATAATAACATGGATTTTCTAGTATAATTTGAATAGAACTCATGTGGGTCTTGATCACAAAGAGAATATCTGAGGATCTAGTGCATCATAAAGTGACAAAAGGGAAGGGACCAATATGCTCCATTACAGTTCCAATGTTTGGCTAAAATCTCAAGACTCCACTTGCACCCTAGCAAGGGCATCATTATGTAGGTTGAGGGCAATGCCACTTTAGGGAAGGGGAGTCCTGAATAACTTCTCTAAGATCCCAACCATTTCACTACATTTTGTGCCTCCATTACATGATCCCTAAATATTTCAATTTCTACAACCTAGGAGCATGTAAGATCCACATCCAAGAGTATCATGTGGGGAACTGAGAAGAGTCTCTGCTTGGCTCGAAAAGCTCACAGTCTATTCACTAGAGTATGGAATCTAAGGATCAGGGTAGCGGAATCCAAACTAAATCGAGCACTCTCGAGGCCAAGATTAGGGAGGCTCGGGGTGTTTTGCAGAAAAGAGGTCCCTACCTACATAGGGTCTATGGGTATCAAAGATGAGGGGTGGGGGCTCCCCAAACCTTCAAATTAAGTTCCCACACCCGCCTAGAGAATTGCTTGATTATCTTAGCTCATACAACTTCCTTTGCCTCTGCCCAAGGTGGGGCCTTATCTCTCCCACGAACTACCTAGACATAGGAACTAAGTTAGATTTCACTTTTCTATTTGAATATTACCTACTGGGATATAATTTATTCCTTCTTGTTTTTTAGGTCCAAAAATATAATTTATTCTTTTCCTAAGTTTTGGTGTCATGGACTATCTATTTGTGGACAAGATTTGCTAACTCTGCCTCCAAAACCCTAATGGAAATGACATGAACTTTTGCTTGTAGTGTATAGTTCATAAGTTCCAACTGCTCCAATCTCTTCACTAATCCTTATATACTAAATTCCACTTCTATTTGAGGGTTGCCCATAATTTGTAATACAGCTAAGCTACCATTTCCCGAATCACCCATCATTATTTGTATTTGTTGCACCTATAAGACACCCCCAATACAAGCTACTATGGGTGTTTCCTATGATTTTAGGCGAATTCTAGTGAGTCCTCAATGATAAATGGGAAAGGAGGGATGTATAGCAAGGGGGTAACTATTATTAGGGAGGGTACGCGTTGAAGGGAGGAGAAGAGGGAGAGGATGGGGAAGAGAATGAAGAGGGGAGGGCGGGATTCTAAGGGCGAGTGGAAGGGGGTGTGAGGGTGGGGAAGGCAAGGGTTGTGCTCATGGGTTGAGAGGAGAGGAGAGGAGAGGAGAGGAGCTGCAAAGGGGGGAGAGGACGATTGAATTCATGTAAGAGGCATGCAATAGGATGGGCATGGTCATAGATCGAGCCATGGCCACAACATGCTTAGGAGCAGCAGATGSACAAGTCAAGGACAAGAAGACATAGGTGACTATCCTTTAAATATTAAACTAGAGTGTTGTCGTCAACCTCTCCCTTGGAGTCGACCTCTATTCTTGTCCCTGGAGCCAACCTCTGCCTTGGAGCCAACCTCAATCCTTGTCTCTCGAGCTGACCCTTACCAACCTTGCTGGAGAGCACGACAGGTTGTTCAGGCTACTAGTAGGAAATGGGGTTGTGGAAGAAGACGTAACAAAGATGCTTATGATAAGTTTTGCACTCCTCATCATACCACTTGTTCATGGGATCTATAGCAATTTGGCGAACTCCATCAAAGTTAAATGATCAAGAAAAAGGTTTTGGATAAGAATGAACTTTCACTTCAAGTTTTGGGCTCCTACAGTGAATTTCTCCAACAAACCCTAATCCAATTCAAGAAGAAAACTGTAGAAATGTAATAGCACTTGAATGATAAACTCAAGAGATGATACATACCATAAAATACATGAACTCCAAGAGAGATGCGCAATAGATAGGATGCCCTTAGGCTTTGATCAATAACCAATTTGAATGATTACTTGACAAAATGAGTTGAGTGGTTTATTTATACCACTCAAGTAGGGTTTGGGCACTAGCCCCAAGATGTGACTAGGTCGACCTTATCCCAAATAGACTAAAAGTACACTAAATAAAATTAAGTGTAATAAAGGGGTTAACTACCCATAAAGTCAACCCATTAAGGGCCTCAATACCCCATAAAACATGTGAACTCCAAGAGAGATGCACAATAGACAGGATGCCCTTAGGCTTTGATCAATAACCAACTAGACTGATTAATTTACAAAGTGAGTTGAGAGGTTTATTTATACCACTCAAGTAGGGTTTAGGTACTAGACCCAACAGGTGACTAGATTAGCCTTAGCCCAAATAGACTAAAAATACACCAAATATAATTAAGAGTAATTAACTACCCAAAAATTCAACCTATTAAGGGCTCGACTACCCTAGTAGGATAGCACATGGCCACTAATGAAGATAAATTGTAAAATCTCAACACACTCCTTTATGTTGGACAAGGGGCCACAAAGATGACATTACATTCATAGATCATCACAACATCCTCCCATAATGTTGAGTTAGGATCATCAAAAGACATACCACTCACAAAGAAAGCTTTCACAGTCAATATTGGGATTGATTGTGCTAAAAAGGGTCTTCAACAATGGAAACTCATGTTTTTCAAGTAGAGAAGGACATGTTACATCATTATATTGTATGGAGTGTCCAAGGACCATTTCATGACACTTTGCAGCATGACACCCATGGACTTCCTATGTACCAATTGCAGATCTAGGGGTATTGTCATATTGCACATGTTAGTTTTACATTAACCTTATGGTTTACCTGACCCTTAGCCAACTAAGGTGGGAGGTGGCATTCTTACAAGATGGCTTGCCAATATTGTTATCATGCTCTTTTACTCATTTCAGATTATCAAATTGATTGGTCATATACCATTGGTGGAGGTTGCTTCAACGGCATATCATGTATATTCATCTTGTTACAGGTGCTACTCCATGATTGATTATTGGGGGAGAAATCCCATATTACCTTCATCTTGTGCTCAATCCTATTTCTTTTATCTTGTACTCGTGAAGTTCCAGCAATTACTCTCACTTGGTTGTTGCATGATGAGTTCAAGCCTTATTCCTAGTTGTTGCGTCTTCTAGCTTGGCAAGGTACTTTCCTAGTGGTTTGCCTAGATGTCATTCCCCTTTCATTATCATTTCATCATTTTGCCTAGGTACCATCCATTATTTCATTACTCTTTCATTTTACCTAGACATAAGTCATATTACGCCCATATTACATCATTTACCCACTCCTAGAGGGCGCATGATTTATTTCATCCATTTTCATATAGTTTTTCTTTCATAACTAACCTCTCATTTAGCATATTTCATTGTATCACATTTTCCATGTCTGAACATGCCAAAGTAGTTTAGATATGGTATTGTTGATTAATTAGACCCAAACCTAAGGTTGAAGTGTTACATTATTGTCCTATTTTATTACTGGGTTCTAAACCTTAATTGAGGTCTCATTCCCTAAGTTGCAATTAAGAGAGAGAGAGAGAGAGAGAGAGAGAAAAGCAGTAGGGAGTGCAACTTGATGTTCATGAGGAACACAACTTGAGGGTAGCACTCCCCTTTAGCACACATGTTGAGGCAATCTAATATTAAAAAATGGCATTTGTTAGTGGTTGCCCTCATAAAAATTCATTCGGGTTATTTAGATTTGTTCATATTCATATGTGCCACTCTTATTTGACTATTTATTAGCCTTAGCACATATGTTGAGGTGGTGGTTGAGATTGCACAGTTTTTGAGGGTTAGTTATACATGCATCCTACCCATTTGTCCACTTTCACATTTATTTAACCTTTTTTCCACTCACTTATTAACTCCATATTCTTAGCACTTTCTTCTAGGTGGTGTGCTCCATTAGAAATTCCACCTACACTTTTGAATAAACCTTGTTCACACCATGTTTTCACCTTGATGATGGATATTTGACTTGCAACTAGTGCACCCTTGCTTTTATGGGAGATTCTTCACATGGTTCGAGAATTGCATGGAAGAGTTACACTTGAATATTATTCTTTTATTCCATGGCCTTGGTCTCTTTCTATTTATGGAGTGGCATGCCTCTTCTTGGTGGATCATGTGCATTATTTGGAGATTAATTTATTATGATTTGACAAGGTTTGAGGCTATTCTTGGAGGGTGTACTTGTTGGAGGTTATTGTTTGCTATTTTTGGAGAATGGTTCCAAGTTCCAACTACCTTGCACCATTCCCTAGGGCGCACCTCTCTTAGACATTATTCTATTATTATTTGTTGGATAGGCCTTCCTAGGCATGCACCCTAGCTCCTTGATCCTCTCATAAAGGAATTAATATATTATTTGATGACCAATTCAAGAGCATTGTAATATTATTTTAGTACTTGTTTGACTCATCAAACTTGATCACTATGATATTATTCTTTTATTGGGAGGTGGTTGAGCCTAGAACTCTATAAATAAGAGGCTCCCCTCACTTGTAATGGTTGTTGTCAAGTGAGCTATAGTAGAGCATTTCTTTTTCTTGGAGCAAATATTTTGTGGGAACTATTTCTTCTTTGTATGTGTAAGGCTACATTGTGGATGTATTTGTTGGTGATTGGATCTTTTGTATGCAAGCTAAAGGATTTGATCAAGTTCATCTAGTAAGAGCTACTTCAAATGGTGGATAGCTAGGTGTGAATTTCCTTCACTCTTACTATTTAATTTCATTTACTCTACGTATTTATATTCTTGTTGCTTCAAAAAGTAGAAACTTAGGCTAGAAATACTTCGGCAAATAAATTACTTGATCCTTGCATATATTAGGTTTCAATTTTCAGCCATATAGGATATTAGTGGCATGCTTTAAGGCAGCCCTTAGATCCATGAATTTAGACTAGGTTAGGCCCTCCATATATATCTGAATGAACCCATTAGCCCAAGGATTAGTTAAGCACTAGTCATCCTCCTCATCCATCCAAGAACTTCAATTTTTTTCTATTTTCTAGTTATTTTACTTTTTGTTTAGCTTGCTGAAAATTGTTTTCATTTTCTGTTTCAAGTAAGTAATTAGTAACATTTATTTTTTTACTTTTTTCAAAAAAAAATCAATTCCCAGCAACCATTTTAGTCTACGATTTCTATTTCTTGGTTTTAAACTAGGCTAAAGTGTTATATTTGCTTGCTGAAATTTCATTTCAGATTTCTGTTTTGAATTATTTGCATTTTCAGCACTTAAATTAATTAATAAAATTGCATTTTCAACGTAGTGTACTAACCTAGGGCCTCATTTTTCCATTATAAACCAGGTTTTCTTTTATACATTCTGAAAATTATATTAAATTTCTGTTTAACATCAAATGCATTTCTTGCATTTGATATAGTTCAGAAATTGTCTTTTCCAGATTGTATTTGAGACTTAGACCTCACTTTTAGATCATAGATTAGGCTCATGTTGTATATAGATCATTCTAGAATCTTCCTTTGGGAATTTCATTGTTAAAGTCTACATTTTGCATTCAAATTTAAACGCAAAAATCTAATTTCCAGATTGCATAATTGAGCATTTGAATCTTCATTTTTCGCTTGCTTAACTTTCAATTCATTTGCAAATCTGAAAAATAACTCTCACATAAAATCATTAAATTTTTCAGATTTGACACAAGTCTAAAAACCTAACACAAACTATCCTACACTAGATTTGAAACTTGATTGGAACCTGAATATACATACCTTCAATGGAAACACTTTAAACCAGATTCACAACCAAAATTTCCAGATTGCATAATTGAGCATTTGAATCTTCATTTTTCACTTGCTTAATTTTCATTTCATTTGCAAATCTGAAAAATAACTCTCACATAAAATCATTAAATTTTCAGATTTGACACAAGTCTAAAAACCTAACACAAACTATCCTACACTAGATTTGAAACTTGATTGGAACCTGAATATACATACCTTCAATGGAATCACTTTAAACCAGATTCACAACCAAACACATTGGTCCCTATTTTCTAGCATTAATGCGCCTCCCTTTTTCCCTATTTTCTAGCGCATTAATTTTTTTCCCTACTTTTTCCTAATTCCTAGCGCAATACTCCTATTCACTTATATTAATTCCCTATTTTTTCCTCACTTTTCCCTAGTTAATGTGCATTATCCCTATTTATTTATTTCCCACTTGTGCAGGTGTTTTCCTTTACTCATGCGTACCCTTTCTTTCATTATCTCTCATTTGTTCTATTTATTTACTTTCCAATATTCTTTATGTCATGTCCCCTCCCCTTTGATCCCACCGGAGGAGGGACATAGTGGCTTAGGGAGAGAGAGGAGTTAGGCTAAAAATTAGGGAAAATGGAGGCCCATTAATGCTAGAAAATAGGGAAAAAGGAAATAAATAAAAGAATTTAATGAATGGAAAGTGGTATATATGGCAAGTGAAGGAAAATAAAGTAACTTAGGCTTTAATTAGCCCAAACACGCCCAAAGATTTGCCACCTCATCCACATGCCACCTTTTATTAATTTATTTTCCACTTTAATACTTTTACCTTGGAAAGTGCACCCCCTCATTAAATGATGCCAAGTAGATGCCACATGTCAGAATTTGACCCCACCACTTGTCACCTTTGGAGCCAACCACCCCTGCTGTAAATAGAAACTGCTAAAAATAGGGTTCAGCTCCTAAAAAATAGGAAACTGTCAAAAATATCTAGGATGAGTAGGAGAACATTGCCATGTGTCATGTCTAAAAATAGACACTGCTAAAAATAGAATGCCCTCACGTGTCAATGAAATCATACTCATCGGATTTAATTTTCAAAGAGGATTCCAAATATGCGATCAGAATTGACATGCGAGCCTTGATACTCCACCTGCTAAAAATAGAAATCGCTGACAAATCACCCCGAAAAGATCCCAAAGACTCGGAATGTCTCAAGGATCAATGCTACACCCTCAGAATCTTGATCTGAGGCCTGGAGCACAACCTGCTAAAAATATAAAGTACTCGCATGTCACCCAGAAAAATGACATCAAGCTCAGTATCATGTAAGGACCAACTTTGTATGCTCAATACTGTCAAATGAGTCTTCGATCATTGTCTACTAAAAAGTAGGGTCACTTGCTATATATAGACATCTCTCTCAAATCCATGGGAAACCAAGCTAACTCTATCTCTGAAACAAAAACAACCATATACCAGTCATGTACCTGTCTCTGATGGGAACCAATCTCTGGCTCACACAAGTGCTAAAACTCTGGGAAAATCTCTGAATGCTAGCCAAATAATGTATGTTGGCTCTTAACCCTTGAGATTTTCAAGGGTGAAAATCCAATGGTTAACACATCCCCCATGACACTCTTTAAAATTTGGGGATGTCTTCACACATCCCTAGCACGTGTTTCCCCACTCCCATGTCCCCACATCCCAGAAACTTGGTGGTACATTGAGTCGTGATGTGTTGCGCAGCATATTGTTGAAGAAGAATGAACCAACAGTGGTTGTGGGTCAAAAGTGGTGGGAAATTCTGAAAAATAAAAGGAAGAATAATTGGAAAGAAGAAATCTCCAAGTCCTAGGAATATATTTGTTGTAACGCATATTGAAGAAAAAGGGGGGCAGATTCTAGATAAAGAGAACAAGGAGAAAAGAGGAATCGTAAATGAGAAAGCCACTGAGCAGTGTTGTCAAGATCAAGGTTTGAAATAGGCAGCTTGGATAACTGTAGCAAAGGTTGGCCGAAATAGGAGGCCATCATTTGAGTTTTCTCCACCACTCCAGTTTGCAAGATGCTCATGTCTTTCTACCAGGGGACCCTGGAGTCTGACACAGGAACATCCCTCGCTCAATGGCAAAAACAACCAAAAACAAATTTTATTTCAGTTTTTGAACTTTTGTTTAAATTCCTACTTTCATCTTCTAAGTTCGGAATTGTTTGTGGTCATGGCTTCCCTATTGCAAAGGTCAATTGCATAGGCTTCTACTTTTTTGTTGTGTTTCCATTTTTTCTTACGCAAACAATGTTGAAAATCGTAGCATCGGACAGGTACTTCCACATTGGCATGTGTCTAGCACGTGGAAGTCATCTAATGCCTCTTAGAACCTTATCAAGAAGTTCATTTTATGAAAATGAATGACCTTTTGTAATTAATGGAGGTTAATTAAGTTAAAATCCTAAGTAATTGGCTTTAGTAACTTAAGTGGAAATTAGATTAAGTACTAGCCATTGAATCTAGAAGTGAAGGTGAGATTAGATCCCAGCCTTTAATCACTTTGGAGATCTAGGGTTTTGGTTTAGGGTTTGATTTGGTCTAATCTCAAGATTATAAAAAGGCAGCTAAGGTGAGAGGAGAAGACACAGTGATGGTACACAAAGAGTGAGTGAGCACTTAGGTGTGTCGGGGCAGGGGCCGAGGAAAGGGTGCAAAGGGGCAGCTAGGGAAATAGCAGCCAGGTGAGCTAGGCTATCAACTACAATTGTATTTCCTCAGAAGAAACATTATTCCAAGATGGGAGCCCTGATTTTATAGCAATAAAAGCATCACATAACTGGCTTTCCCATGAGGGTTTTTTCCAAGGGTGTTTTACCCGAATCTCATGTGAAAATGTGTTATGGTTTCTGTTGTTTTATTTCCTTCCGTTGAATATTTATTCGTTAAGAACCTAGTTGTCTTGTGATTCAGTAAAATTTGTTTTTTCTCGAAACTAACAATCGGGTGCTCGGTTCAAAAAAATTAGCATGGTATCAGAGCCTAGACTCTGAAGGCAAACCTAGATTGCACAAGATTGAGATTCCGTGGCGAAAATTTTAGATCTGCGGGAAACTCCAAGTTTACAGATCTGCGATTTTTTTTTTTGAAGCTGCAGGGTTAAATAATTTTTTTTTAAAAGGAATGAACTGTACAGCCACTAACCGTACAATCATACGATCGTACAATATACGGACATTTTGCTGCAAAGAAGCGCAGATCAAGCAGGTGTGATCTGCAGAGGATCGAGTTGTTGAGAGGGCAGTCGTCGGATTAAATCATGTGAGGTTTGCGTTGGTCGGGCTGAGTGAATCAGCCATCAGAAAATCAAGTGGTTCGTGTGGCATAGAGAAACCCTAGCTGGCAGATCGAGTTGTAGATCGGACCGTCCGTGGAGCAATTGGCAGAAGATCTGCACGGAGGAAGACAAAGAACCAGCCACCAACTGGGAGAGGTCGCCTGCCAAAGGAAGGTGTAGTTGCCATTTCAAGGAAGCTATAGCACAAGAGCCAACCAGCTAAGGCGTGAGGTCGCAGCAAATTGATAGTTGAGTTGAGTAATCTGTAGCCGGATAGGAAAGTCGCACGAGTAGTGGAAGAGTCGGCCAGCAGTCTGCGTGGGTTGTGGCTGATGAAGTCAGCTGGTGGATCGTGGGAGTGCTGAGAGGATTTTTCAGCCACCAGATCTGCAAAGATCGTAGCCAACGTAGAGAGAGGAGTGCGGCAAAGTAAGTTGCGTGAACCACAACCGTTGGAAACAAGCCGAGAAGGTTACGACTAAGTGAAGGCGTGTGCAGAGGCAGGGAGTCGCTGGGAGGGAGGATAAGAAAACACAGGGGAAAGTGTTGAGGGCGGAAAGAACCGGCACGGNGGAGGATTCCTGCAATCTCTTGCATAATGTCCTAGCTTATTGCAGTTAAAACATTTAACTTTAGATAAATGGAGATTGAGATGAGATAGCTTCCCTTGAGGTTTCTACCTTTGCCTTTAGCTTGAGGGAACTTCTTCCATTTCTTGGTTTTCGCTAAAAGGGCATGATCTCTTAGAAGTGAAGACTCATTTCTACTTTTAAGTCTTCCTTCTTCTTCTAAGCAGTCATGCCATAATCTATCAAAGTTGGGCTGGACTTCTCTTCCATTTACAGATGCAAGAAAAACTCCCCATGACTCAGGAAGTCCATCAAAAGCAGTTTGCACAAGGTCATCATCATCTACAGGAACTCTTATTGCAATAAGCTTATCTTTAGTTTGAGCAATTTTGGAGAAGAAGGTAGCAACTAAATCATATTTTCCCATACTCAAAGTACGTAGTTGTTTCTTCAATATTCTTTTCTGAGTTGGTGCCTAGTACGTAGTTGTTTCTTCAATATTCTTTTCTGAGTTGGTGCCTTCTTTTCATAGAGGTTTGCCAAAGCATCAAAACATTATTTAGCAGTCCTTAGGTGACCAATGATTGGCATCATGTTGTCCTTAACAGAATCAAAAATGATTCTCTTAGCCTTGGCTTGTTTCTTCCTGTATGYTGCCCT
>JZKD02S0007574.1:97155-111224 GCA_000966675.3 Picea glauca | reverse complement strand
AAGACCGTTGAGTACTATGTTTACCAATTCCTTCTCTGAAACGATCTCTTCAATAGATTGTAGTTGATCTCTTGACTGAGATATTCTCACAAAGTATGATGTTATGTTGTCATCATCATTCATCTTCATGTCACGGAGATCATTCTTCAGACTCGTTACTTGTTCAATGTTTCTGACTGAGAAGAGGTTTGTTAGGGCATCGTACATCTTCTTCGATGATTCAAGATGGGAGATGTAGGGTATCAAGTGGTCTTTGATATAGTCCACTATGATACTCATGGCATTGATGTCACCGTCTTTGAACTTCTCCATAGCTGCAACGTTCTGTAGTTCCTTCTCTTTTCCTTCTTCAAACTCTGGTTTCACAATCTTTCCTTTCACGATATCCAACACTTTATTCTTGGCAAGGATGAGGTCAATCCTTGTATTCCACGCTCTGAAGTTAGAAGCTCCATCTAACTTGTTCTCTAACTTCATAGAGTAAGTCATGGCTACTTTGACTTGGTCAACCCTAGATTTGACCAAAAACTCAAACTTCACGTCTTGGCTTGTTGAGAGTACCAGGAGATGCACTAGGCTAAGGCGCACTAATCTATCCAGAGATTAGGTCAATCCCTTCACTTAAGGTGCCTCAACGAGAGGATTAGGGTTTCTGCAACTGCACCTGCTAGTAACCCCAGTGGCAGTGCTATGGTGACTGCTCCTGCTAGAAACCCTAGCAGCAGTTCTTCAACGAGCTCAATATCCTTACGGCTATGTTTCCTTCCAACGGTTAGACTAAATGAAGGAGGTGTGGGCCATAACCTGTTAGAATATAATGGATGTGCTTGTTTTACCATTGACAATATCTCTATTGTCACCCAACCATAGGCCAAAGCCACCCTCCGAGCACCTTAACCTTGATAGAGAATCACTCCGGAAGCAAACCCTAGGCTAGATAGCCACCAACAAGAGCTGATCATATAGTCCAAACCCTAGCCAAGAGATATTCCAAGCCAAAACGTAACTGCTAGCTGCAGCAACTGCACCGACGGCTCTCCTCCAAACCTGCGCACAAAACTGAGCACTGCAGTGCGCACAAGTGTTGCTCTGCAATTCTGAGACTGCCTGCCAGAATGAAGACTGGCCTCCTGTATTTATAGTAATTCTGGCTAACTGCCTGGGCCGACTTCTCATTCTGGGTATCTGTCTGTTCAGTAAATTATTATTTCTTCTGGCCGACTTCTTCTCTTGGAGGCTAATAACCTAATATAAATTATCTTCTTGAGCCGACAAGTCTTCTAGGGTTATTAGCCAACTCATTAGGGTTTCTTCTTGCTTCCCGAAGTATTCTATTCTCGTCAGGTTTACACGTGGAGGTAAATACCTCCCGTAGCTACCATAATATCAACAAAGAAGAATCGGCAAGCAATATTGAGAGCGGTCGGCAGCAAGAGGTAGCACCGGTAGTGAAAAGGAATTCGGTCAAAAGGAGACTCGCACAGGGAGAAAGGAGCCGACAGTAACAGCAGGTGGCGGGGACGACTGGGATAGCCGCCTGCCAAGGAGCCAGCGGTCGACCATCCAGCAAAGCGGCCAACACAGCGTTGGCAGCTAGACGGGCTAGGCAGCCCCAAGCAGCAGCAGGACAGGGGTCCGAGCAGTAGGTCCCGGGCAGGCATCTAAGTAGCTGAAAATTGTGGAGTAGCTTGCAAGTAATGGCAAGCAAGGTGACGGAGAACGAGGAGCAAATAGCTCCAAAGGTTGAGCAGCTCAGAGGGAGTCAGCCTTCAGGTTCAGGTGGGAAGGATCGGCCTTCCAAGTCCGTCCAGAAGAAGTCATGGTTCGAGATGGCCATGCAAGATGCTTAGAAGCAGGAGGCTTCTAGGAGCATAAGCAACAGGTCTTCAATGAAGGGTCCAAGCAAGATGGCAGGAAGAGCTTCTGTGTTAGAGGGAGCAACCAATCAAGAGGATTGGAGAGCAGCCATGGCAACGGATATGGTAGCGAAGACAGAGCCACTTCCAGGTGATGGAAGTACCTTCCTCGCTAAAAGGGAGTGTTGAAAATTGTAGCATTAGGCAGGTACTTCCACGTTGGCATGTGTCTAGCACGTGGAAGTCGTCTAATGCCTCTTAAAACCTTAGAAGTTCATTTTGTGTAAACGAATGACCTTTTGTAATTAATGGAAGTTGATTAAGTTAAAAGCCTAAGTTATTGGCTTTAGTGACTTAAGTGGAAATTAGATTAAGTCCTAGCCATTGGATCTAGAAGTGAAGGTGAGATTAGATCTCAATCTTTAATCACTTTGGAGATCTAGGGTTTTGGTTTAGGGTTTGATTTGGTCTAATCTCAAAATTATAAAAAGGCATCTATGGTGACAGGAGAAGACACGGTGATGGTACACAAAGAGTGAGTGAGCACTCAGGTGTGTCGAGGCAGGGGCCGAGGAAAGGGTGCAAATGGGCAGGATAGGGAGATAGCAGCCAGGTGGGCTAGGCTATCAGCTGCAATTGTATTTCCTCGGAAGGGCCATTATCCCAGGACGGGAGCCCTGATTTTATAGCAATAAAATCATCACAGAACTAGTTTTCCCGCGAGGGTTTTTCCAGGGGTGTTTTACCTGAATCTCATGTGCAAATGTGTTATGTTTCTATTGTTTTATTTGTTTCCGCTGAATATTTATTCATTACGAACCTAGCTGTATTGTGATTCAGTAAAATTTATTTTTGCTCGGAATTAACAATCGGGTGCTTAGTTCAGAAAAATTAACAAACAATAGTCACACGAGAGATTTTCATAAAGAGCTGTGATCAAGAACCAGAAAAAGAGGCTAAAGAAGTGACAGAGGAGCTTTGCAAGGGAGGCCTGGAGAGCAGCACAAGATTCCACTGAGTGTTATGATGTCACTCAGACCACTTCACATGTCAGTAATACTATTCAACGAAAAAATATGTGGGTCCATAAAGGAAACAGCGTATTCTTTTGGCCACCAATCCTTTTAACACACCTGTTCCAGTCTATCGAATGGCCATTGCATGGAGGAATGGAACAATGCCCTGATAACCAAACAATCAATCCTTGATTGATGGTTTCCCTTTTTCATATCAGCCTTGGGGTCGAACTTTGGGAACATTTCTCCATTTCCACAAGATTGTCATATTGGCTCCACATCACCATTTCATATGAAGACATGGGGAGCACACGGAAAGCCAAAGGAAAACAAATGAATTCAGTTTAGATAGCTAGAGGAACAGAACAACCCAGGCCCTGAAGATGAACGGAGGATTTGATTTGAAGAAGTCATTTTGGCCTTTCTAGAAAAGAACAGTTGTTAAGAATGACTTTTCAGCCCTGAGCATTGGGGCATACAGGGGAGACGAAAGCAGTCTTCAGCTCTGATGAATTGCATAGTAGAGGGCACTTTGAAAGAGGAAGGCTACAGGCCCTCTATGTGAAATGGCAGTGGAGAGAGGATATAATTATAGATCTGGGAATAAATCCATTTTTGCCTTTGTTGAATAACATAATGCCGGATCACTGTTATTTTGATTAATACAAGTATTGAGTTCTGCTGTGAATTTTGGTTAATTTGCTGTACCTACACAAATTCTCTGTTTGTGGAGTTTTGTGAATTGCTTCCTTTAAATTCGTATTGGGCATTTCTCTTTGGTACTGTGATTAGCTGTTGAATTAGTGTCCTCAGTTCGACTGTGCACTCTGAATCCTGGAACCTCTGTTCCATCAAAACTGCTCATACATGTTTAATTAATATTTCATTTATTACATATAATCAAGCAGAGCAATCAGTTTTGGTTTAGCAGAAAGTTTTCAACTTGAACAGAAACACAAAATGAAAAGCATGAAAAATAGATGCAATTGCAATAACTTAGCAGACTAAACGGTGCACATACCAAAAGGGAGGTTAAATATTGGGGAGATGTTGTATTTTGCATGTACAGTCATGACCAAAAAAATGACCAGAATCTAAGGAAACTGAAGAGTTTAATTAAGGATAAAAACTTAAAAGTATTAGAAACAGCACAACAAAATCAGGCATATTATGCAAATTATAAGCCTTGAATATCGTTGAATAGGAAAATGAACTGAGCAAACAAGACTGAAAAAGAAATGGGTTACATTTTGTAAGCTGAAGAGCCAATCTGTGGCAACTACTAGAATTGTCGATGTGCCCACCTGGTAACATTGGAAATTGTAAAGACAAAACAGAGAATCATACAGTACTGTTGGAATATATATCATGACCAGTGAATCCTCCTAAGAGACGAGAACAAACTAGTTTCTTAAAACATAGCATACCTTTAGGGCACAGTGCTCGCAGAAATAATGCTTGCATCTAGTAACGACAGGGTCCTCGAAAGGCTGCCTACATATATAGCACGCAAAAGGCAACGCATCTTCGTCGCTGTCAGCTTCCTCCTCGTCCTCTTCAGCCAATCCCCTTGCCAGATTATTTTTTCGCTTTTTCTCAGATTCCTGCCATTCTCTCTCCATCTGCCAACCAGACTTATAATCCCCTCTATCATGCATGAACTTGCAAGCATCCCCATACCCACAATAACCAGTCTCCTTGTAGTCCTTACAAATGTCGGGCTGATAATCAAACCTTATAGAAGACCTAACATGAGCAGAAGCCCTAAGAGGCCCATGCGCACCGCCAGCTTTTTCTCCAGAAATTGTGTGCTCTCTTCTAAAACCTGCTTTGTGATCGGTGTAACCGTGAATACCTTTATAAAGCTTTTCATCACCAGGATTTTTACCCTTGAGCGACTCCTCGCCTTGCTTAAGCACCCGCTCTCGGATGGCCCTCGCATCTTTGGTAAACTCCGTCTCTGTCTCTAGGGTTGCCGTTGCCCTGCTGTCATTCTGAACCTGAATTTCCTTTGAGGATTCATAGAAAAATGTAGAAGTGGGCAACCCCGCTGTTTCAGAATCATTACCTTCAATATTAGATTTTTTCGCAGGTCCAGATGAAAAGTGCATCTTATTATCAGGTTTCTTCGCAGCTTTGGGCTTCTGAACAACAGCTGAGCCTTCATTGTTCCCTTCCTCTGTTTCTTCCTCTACTTCGCGTTTTCTTATGTTCTTATTCCTTGCAGGTTTTTTGAAAAAATTGCACGCTGCGTTAACAAAGGAGTTAAAGACATATTAGAACCATACAGATTGCAAATGAAAATTCACTACTAGGGGCCCTAAGCTGAAAAATGAACGGCTAGCTGTGCATAGCATGACATGAACTAGGCATTTACTCTGCTGTTGGGAGGGTCCAGTTTCATTCGTTTCCGCCATTGCAAATCAAAGTTGGTTCTTCCCAAGGCAATTGCTGGTTTTCTTTGGTGTTCAGGGAAGAGAAAATTCAAACCATCTGCAGATGCTGACTCTATTAGAGATGAAATTCAATTTGCTCGTGTCTGAAAAGACAATGCCCTGATTGATATATAGCCATGGGTTTGGTACCTTCGGTCGTAAAGGGCAGAAGATGGCGAATTTCGGGCTGGGAGTTATCACGCATGGAACGGTGACAGAAGCCTCGACAAAAATTGTAGATTTGATAAAGAGAACGTTGAGGAATGGTACCCGTGACCAGGTGCCACTCAATAATGTAAACGTTCTAAGTTTTGTATTTTTTTATTTTTTTTGGGTTTAATTTTACCAAAAAAAAAATTATGTTTAATTTTACCCTAAATTAGGTGAGAAAGTGTTGGATCTTCATATTTGAGTGGCTAAGTGTGTATAATCTTAATGTCTTTGGGGTTTTTCAACAAGTTGAATCCATTTATGCATTCAGGAATTTAATTTAAACAACAGAAAATTGTGATTTAGTCTAAATTTATGTCATCGGTTTCCGACAAAAATGTCAAAGCGAAGAGTTATACAACGCCAAAAAAATTGAGCCACACAACAGAGTCATAGTTCCATTCATCTCATGGTTTTAACATAGTTCCATCCATCTCATGGTTTTGACAGCGGCTTTAAAGGTTATGTGACCTCCTTGGAAAACAACTAGGCATAGTCCTCTTGGTGAAAACCCTATTTATCATGGAATTACTACCCTATATTCATCTTAAAGGGATCAACTCTGTCAATGTTCAAATTTTTTGGGGGAGAAACTCTTGAGAAGGTTTGTAACCTCCTTGAAGCTTGATAGATTAAAAATTAAAATGGTTCTACACTTATTCTAGTAGGGAGAGGCCTTCATGATAGAACACGGGAATTAATGAGCATTTAATTTGCAAATAACCTAGAGGAGATCAAAAACACCACCTTGGCATAGGCCTTGGCTAAACGATCCAAAGATGAATAAGTTCTAGAAAAAAAATTGAAGATAAGATCTTTGTCTTATATAATAAGGAATTGTAAGATTCCCTAAATCAGGAGGAGAGAGGCAATATGAGGTTGTTGGAACAATAGAGGATGAAAAAATTGTTAGTAGAAAAAGAGGCAATCTAGAAACTCAGAAGCAAAGCAATTCGGTTCACTAGAGGAGATGAGAACACCAATTTTTTCCATAAATTTGCTAAACATAAGTAGATTATCAAATACAATTTGGGAGATGACAAGAGAGGATGGCTCAAAAGCCAAATGTTTCAAGGACTTAGTAGAGATGGGTGTGTCTTGTTTTGAAGGCATCCATAAGGGCACGAGATGCTATAAAAACAGTAGAGGTGGTTAAGATGGCATCATTCTTTCATAACTTTATGAAAGAGGAGGACATTGAAAGGCTTGGGGAACTTGTCTCCAAGGATGAACTTCAAATTATTATGCTTGATTTCGAAAAGCACAAAAGCCTGAGGTTAAATGAATGAACCACAAAAATTTATTTTTTTATGTATGATCTAATTGTGGATTATCTGCTAAGGGTCATATAAGAATCCAAAACAATGGGCAAGATTATGGCAACACTCAATTCCACCTTCGTGGTTGTTACCCAAAAAAAGATAAACCAAAATCCTATGATGACTACAAGCCTATATCCTTATGCAATTGCATCTACAAGAGCATAGCGAGAACAATTGAAGCAAGGGTTAAAAAAAAATGGTATTATCAATATATTCAAAACAATTTGTTTATTTGTCAGGGAGACGAATTCATGACGCAATTGGTGCAGCTCAAGAAGGTATGCACTCTATTTGTAAAAAGTAAATTCTAGCTATGGTAATAAAATTGGATCTCTCAAAGGTGTATGACAAGGCAAATTGGCTTTTTCTAAAATCAATGCTTATCCATATTAGGTTTTGTATTCAATTTGTAAATTGGATGATGATTTCCTTGCTTCATAACATTTTGTTGTACTAATCAATGGATCGGCCTCTTCTTTCTTCAAACCTTCCAAGGTCTAAGGCAATGTTTTCCTTTGACTCCTCTTATTGATGAGGGCTTAAGCAAAGTCTTAGCTAAAGCAAAGAAAAAAGATTAGGGAATTTGAAGGGAATTTATACTGGCAAAAGTCTATATCTAATCCACCTCTTTTTGTTGATGATGTTCTACTCGTTGTGGATGGGTCAAGAAAGTATTCTAAGGCTCTAAAGGATAACCTAGATCTTTATTATACAACCACTAAAATGATAGTTAGGAGGTGGAAATATTCTATCTACTTCTTTGGGTTGGAAGAATTCTCGACAAGAGAAATTCTCTCTAGTCTTCCTTGTAAATGTATTGATTTTGAGAATATTTTCAAATATTTTAGGCTTTCATGTAAAACCTAATAATCATGGGAAGAATGAATTTAACTAGTTTCTATCTAAAGTATAAAGGATAATGAATCAATGGGGAAACAAAGAACTTTCCAAGGGTGGCAAGGTAATATTGGTAAAATCAATGTTGGAAGCTACACCCATCTACTAGCACACAATAGCTTATATTACAAAAAGAATTCTTAAAAAACTCAAAAGGGTAAGCTTCAAGTTCTTACAATGAGGGAGCAAGGAGAAGGTTGGGATAGCCCTTATCAAATAACAAAATACTTCCAAGCCCAAGGACATGGAGGGATGAGGGCTTAAAAATATTTTTTAGTTTGGGAAAGCTCTAGTAACGAAGAGTGTGTGGAGATTGAGTTCGAACGACGGATCATGGAATAAAATCTGAGCTCAAAATTAGATTGCTCTAAATGGTGTAGAATATTGGATTAGAAGCCCTTCTAAACCCTTTAACTATATCTATTATTAAGATATTTAAACACTTAGGAGTTAGTTAAGGTCAACTTGATATAATGTGTATCTAGGTAAAAGTGTGTTTCTTTAGCATGAATTTGTAGTTATGCAATCAACGATCATGATATGTTCTATAAATAAAGTGATTTGATGGTTCATATTCTCTTTGACATTAACAACTACATTGATTTGTGGCTTAGAACCTTATTGGTCCATGATCTATATTTAAAGAGCATGGAGTATCATTTGTTGAAGATCGATTGTGATAAATTTTTATGTACAATTTTTTCTTTTGCATTAATATATTGTCTAAAGTGGTCGCATTGGCAAGGATCATGGATTGTTTCCCTCTTTAAGGGTTTTAACCACATAAAAGATTTGGTGTACTAATCTTTGATATGGTTGTGTGAGCAGTGGATTAAGGTGTTTGTCTAGTGTGGAAATACCATGTTTTTTCGAACATGGTATCAGAGCCCATATGAAGACCCCCTCCAGTAGTCGATTGAGATCCTAAACCTATGTTGTTGCATACATCAAAAGATTTATGGGTTCTGCTACTTTTGTGCATTTATGGGTTGAACACACTGCCCCAATGCATTTGGAGCACTACTTTCAATGAGAAACACTTTTCGTTTCACCCAAAAAGGTTTTTATTTACCCAAGATATGGCATCGTTTGTGTACGCTACTTTTTATTTGAGTTTGCTACTTTTTCCAGTTTGTGTACGCTCTTTACTGTGCGCTCTGTGCAATCTTGACAACTCATAAACATAGCAAAAAGTATTTTATTTTCTGCATATGTTCTTTGTTATGTGCTTTGTACGAGCTTAGCAAACCAAAAACAAAGAGAGAACTTGTTTTTTTCGGGCAAGCTAACCGAGATCTAAACCCAATATTGTTAAGTTTTGACTTTTTTCTTTTTGAAATTTTGCTTGTTTT
Source organism: Picea glauca (assembly GCA_000966675.3). Classification (NCBI taxonomy): domain Eukaryota; kingdom Viridiplantae; phylum Streptophyta; class Pinopsida; order Pinales; family Pinaceae; genus Picea; species Picea glauca. The sequence continues at coordinate 102,136 of JZKD02S0007574.1, read as the reverse complement.
TGTGTGCAGTCATGTTGAAGCTTTTTGCAAGAAAAAACAAGGGTTTTCGGAATATGCACGTACTTCAAGGAAAATAAGTAAAAAATAAATAAAAACACTCATCATTTTTCATAAATTTTGATATATATTTTTCATTAACTCACTTGGTCGAAAATTATTTTATTATACTTGTTGAAAAACAATTATATAACATATTGTAATCACTTAGGAGTACAAAATGCTTTGACTTTTAAATAGTTTAAAAAAAATAATCTTTTATTAAAGTTTAACTTTAAAGTTGTAAAAATTAATTTTTTTATTATAATCAAAAAACAATTATTTACAATCTTATTCGTCAACATATGTGATAAGATTTTGACATGACTAATTTCATCTTATTTCAAATGACGTTGATTAAAAAAACAAAAAAAAGTTCCATCAACATCATTGTTTAGTGCACCATTCGTCATTTCCTTTAATGTTCCATGGTAATTTATTTATGTTGGTTTTCAACCAGTGATAGGTGCATTCATTAAGTGTGTTGTGGTGTGGTGTGTCGTGTAAGTGGTATCGGCATAACACAAATCACTCATATTATTATCACACAATTTGAATGCAATGCAATAGGGCATGAGCTTTGCAATAATTGTGTCCAACGTATCAGCCTCTAAACCATGTTGCCACTACCAGTGTCATTTAAACATGATTTGGTTAATATAATTAAAAAATAACTATTTACAATCTTATTGGTCAGCATATGTGATAAGATTTTGACATGACTAATTTCATCTTATTTCAAACGACGTTGATTAAAAAAACAAAAAACAAGGTTCCATGAACATCATTGTTCAGTGCACCATTCGTCATTTTCTTTAATGTTCCATGGTAATTTATTTATGTTGGTTTTCAGCCATTAATAGGTACATTCATCTAAGTGTGTTGTGGTGTGGTGTGTCGTGCAGGTGGTATCGACATAGCACGAATCACTCATATTATTATCACACAATTTCAATGCAATGTATTAGGGCCCTGGCTTTGCAATAATTGTGTCCAATGTATCAGCCTCTAAACCATGTTGCCACTACCAACCTCATTTAAACATGATTTGGTTAGTGGTTAATGTATCTACACAGTGTTGGCCCATAGTGAAATATGTAGTGAAATAAATAGGTAGTTAATGTTTTCGTACATTGAAAAGTGGAGCAATAATTAGATTCTTGTCATCTTACTAAAGGGAAGGGATTGTAACGTACATGAAATCTTGCTCGAGCGCTACAACAACAATTAACTCTCTCATGGTCGGATTATGGTCGATGCTCCTACATTGATGCTTGATGATGCTACTACTTCAATGCACTTGGGTCTAACATAATTTTTTAATTTTTTTATGCAGTATTCTACCTTTGGTTCCCTATTGACTATAGGTGCCATGGTTGGTGTCATTAGGAGCGGTCGCATTGCAAACTACATGGGTCGAAAAGGGGTAAGTTATTTGGTTATTGTTATAAGTCCTAAATATCAAGAAGATTATATATTGAGAGGTATATTTCATGATTGTTCTAGTTTGAAGTGATGTGATCTGGAGTGGAGTCCCATTAATGCTCTATAGATGTGGTTCAGAGCTAAACTCCTAGTGAGTTATGAGTGCAGGCATTGAGAGTGTGTTTAGTCTCATATATCATTGGTTGGCTCATTATATTATTTTCAAAGGTTGTTAGGATCCTCATTTAGCTTAATGGTTGTTTCATTAATTTTCTTTATGAATAATGATAGCAAACAATTCTTAACTTTGTTCCTTGTAGAGTAAGGGTGTGCCTCCAAAGGGCAGGATACCGAGACAATATTGAAATTAGAACTATTATCTTCCCTTTGGAAATGTAATTTATAAAAAAAAATACAATGTATTTATATTCTACTCCTATGAAGGATGCATTCCATTAGACATTAGAAGATTGTTTGTGGGATATGGAGTTGGCCTTACATCCTTTACTATATGTTCTTAAACTTGATTAGATGTGATGTATTCTCAAAGTGTGGACAAGTTCACAATATTACCTTTTTCAGACAGATCAATCACAACTCATCCATTCTCTTACTCTTTGGACATGTTCCAGTCTATATCATTGAGATAACTCCCAATAACTCGAGGGGAGGGATGACAACAACAAATCAAGTCTGAACATTTCATCCACTTTATCATGTTCAGTTTGTAAAGAGGTCGAAAAACTGTCAAAATGGACACCCTTTTGCTAATTAGAATTCAAAGTAAAATACAATAGTTCATCGTGGAAAAAGGAAGACTGCTAAATTGGAATCTATAAATTTAAGCATCTTTGTCTTCTCACTTTTATGGCAGTTATCCATAACCACTGATACTTTAGTAGTATATTTGCTTGGGATGTTGGTTGAATGGCGCCTTCTTGCCATTGTATATATCCTTGACCATCTTCTTCCTATGAAAACAGAGCTATATAGTATGGCAATGAATGGTCTCTAACATTTAGGTTAGACCTTGATATATCTATGATAATAATAATAGTAATCTATTTTTAGGGTCATGGCCAAGCCACACCAAATTGGTGTATGAGACCCCCTTGTTTGTGGGACAAGGGACCCCCCTCCGCCCAATGATTTGACTGGTAAAGTCTAAGGAGGTATACATACCCTACCCCCCTCTGGATTTGAACTCGTGACCTCTTAAGAGGAAACACATGTTCTTAACCATTAGGCCCACTCAGGGTGCACATAGCCCTAAGAAAAGATCTTAGAGACTCTAAAAAAATGGTCCTTACGATTTGGAAGAAACAAGACTAGTGTACTTATATTTGATTTGTATTTGCATGAATTATCCCGTGTGTTCTTGTGGTATTGGACCTTTTCTTTATTCCAAAGTCCCCTAGGTGGTGAGTAATTTCATTTCCTATGGTTGGATTATGGTAATTAATAATGTTAAATTGCATTACAAAGTATTGTCTCGGATTGGTCATTTTGTATGCTTTTAATAAAATTCTCGTCCCATCTAAAATGGATGATTAATTATACTTAAGGATATGCTACATTTGTATAACAAAATGCCCAGAAACATGACATGTTGACGTATTTATCGATGAAAGTTGACATATTTATTGAGGAAAAATGCACAATAGCATAAGAGCCATTACATACATGATAGTACATTACTGATAAAATGGAGCATCTGGGAAAATTTAGCCAATTTAGTTGCACCTTATACTTGGGGCTTAAAAACCACTTTTAGGGTCTATGTTAATTAGAGTATTTGATCATTTTTTATCTATTGCAGGCAAAGGTTGGCATGAACAAAGAGTTTGAATCAATATTGCAAGCCCTTCGAGGAAAGGTTTGTGATGTTTCTACTAAAGCAGTTGAAATCAGGGTGCTTACTTTTACTTTAAGTGTTAAATTTATAAATTATTGTTCATCAATCAGCTTAGAAAATTCAACAAAAATATATACTAATCTTGATTGAAGTGGGTGGTCATGGTGTAAGCTTAGAGGTAATTAATTTCACACAAGTCATAAATTAGGGAAAACTTTTTAAGTATGTTTTATTCATTCCTCTTAGAATACTAAGACACCAACTCTTTATTGTTCAGGGGTATGTGGCAGAGTTAGAGAGACTTCCTAAGGCCAACATAATGGACAAATTCCAAGGCAAATATGCACATTATATTATTGTGAGTAGAATTCCTCTCAACAATATAGTTTGCAAATTTTGTAACTAATGATTTATCAAATTTATCTAATGATTTTTTTGCGGTGCAACTAGTTTTAGGTGTTGGCTCTTACGGGGGTATCAAACCCAGGGTTCGATAGAATTTACCAACAAAAACCCCATGGGTGTCGACATATTCAATCTTCAAGGATTGAAGAAGGTATCACCCAATACCCCATGAGAATCACAGAGACCATAAGTCTTGTGTTAGATGTGAAGGAATAACACATACAAAAAATATCCATCAACTAATCATTCATTCATTCAGAACTACCATAAGATAGTTGCCCATCATAATGTAAACAATCATACATTCAAACCATAACTCATCGACATACAGAGATAAATATGCTTCAAATTTTATTCATTAAACTCAAAGGCATGTAAATAAAGCTCATACAACAGAGATCGAAGCCTGCTCAAGAAACAACAACGATAACCATAACAAAGATGTGTCATGCACTAACATCTTTTTCTCATTAACACATATTATCTCTCAACATCAAAAATTGATACAAGACTAAACTTTGAGCTCTAGCTCAACTCTCTCTTTCTCACTCTCCATCCACATTTACCTCTCTTGTGACCAAAACCCAACCCAATACCTAGTCCCATGCATCCCCTCATATCTTTAACGAAACATGGCAATCATAACTAACTTGCTAGCTCATCCACAATGTAGTGCACTCATCCCCCAAGCTAGGTCATGCCATTGTTTATAACAACCAATTAAAAACTTTGATATCAATTTAAACATGGAAATAACACATAGCATGACATTCAAGCTCATGCAATTGTCCATATCAATTAAACCATAAATGCAATCAATTTAATATGTGCGCAACAACATCTAAACACATACAACAACATTCAGTGACATAAATATATAGATGTGAATGCATCATTCTACTCACAACCTTAGTCACTGGGCTTGTCGAATTTGAACCTTGTTATAACCCTAAATTGCACCATCCATGCTTACCTGGCATCAGGCCAACTCATTGCCCTTCATTGCCAAAGCCATGCTGAACAGACTCTTAAAAAAACCTCTTAAAACAAGTGGCACACGCCCTAACCCTCTACTGCACGCGTTGGAACACTAGCAGGCCTACTACTGCACGTGTTGGAACGCTGGCTGGCCCACTACAGCCCACGTTTACCTAACAAAGCACAAAAACAGGAAAGTTGTCGACGGGACGAAAAGATTTGGGTCAGTTAACTGGAACTCCCAGCCATGCATGGCCGAGAGTTCGTCCAAAACCCTAGCTC
>JZKD02S0007574.1:85000-97105 GCA_000966675.3 Picea glauca | reverse complement strand
GGGACAAGGGACCCCCCTCCGCCCAACGATTTGACTGGTAAAGTCTACAGAGGTATACATACCCTACCCCCCTCTGGATTTGAACTTGTGACCTCTTAAGAGGAAACACATGTTCCTAACCATTAGGCCCACTCATGATGCACATAGCCCTAAGAAAAGATCTCAGAGACTCTAAAAAAATGGTCCTTACGATTTAGAAGAAACAAGACTAGTGTACTTATATTTGATTTGTATTGGCAAGAATTATCCCGTGTGTTCTTGTGGTATTGGACCTTTTCTTTATTCCAAAGTCCCCTAGGTGGTTGGTGAGTAATTTCATTTCCTATGGTTGGATTATGGTAATTAATAATGTTAAATTGCATTACAAAGTATTGTCTTGGATTGGTCATTTTGTATGCTTTTAATACAATTCTCGTCCCATCTAAAATGGACGATTAATTATACTTAAGGATATGCTACATTTGTATAACAAAATGCCCAGAAACATGACATGTTGACGTATTTATCGAGGAAAGTTGACATATTTATTGAGGAAAAATGCACAATAGCATAAGAGCCATTACATACATGATAGTACATTACTGATAAAATGGAGCATCTAGGAAAATTTAGCCAATTTAGTTGCACCTTATACTTGGGGCTTAAAAACCACTTTTAGGGTCTATGTTAATGAGAGTATTTAATCATTTTTGATCTATTGCAGGCAAAGGTTGGCATGAACAAAGAGTTTGAATCGATATTGCAAGCCCTTCGAGGAAAGGATTGTGATGTTTCTACTAAAGTAGTTGAAATCAGGGTGCTTACTTTTACTTTAAGTGTTAAATTTATAAATTATCGTCCATCAATCAGCTTAGAAAATTCAACAAAAATATATACTAATCTTGATTGAAGCGGGTGGTCATGGTGTAAGCTTAGAGGTAATTAATTTCACACAAGTCATAAATTAGGGAGAACTTTTTAAGTATGTTTTATTCATTCCTCTTAGAATACTAAGACACCAACTCTTTATTGTTCAGGGGTATGTGGCAAAGTTAGAGAGACTTCCTAAGGCCAACATAATGGACAAATTCCAAGGCAGATATGCACATTATATTATTATGAGTAGAATTTCTCTCAACAATATAGTTTGCAAATTTTGTAACTAATGATTTATCAAATTTATCTAATGATTTTTTTGCGGTGCAACTAGTTTTAGGTGTTGGCTCTTACGAGGGTATCAAACCCAGGGTTCGATAGAATTTACCAACAAAAACCCCATAGGTGTCAACATATTCAATCTTCAAGGATTGAAGAAGGTATCACCCAATACCCCATGAGAATCACAGAGACCATAAGTCTTGTGTTAGATGTGAAGGAATAACACATACAAGAAATATCCATCAACTAATCATTTATTCATTCAGAACTACCATAAAATTGTTGCCCATCATAATGTAAACAATCATACATTCAAACCATAACTCATCGACATACAGAGATAAATGTGTTTCAAATTTTATTCATTAAACTCAAAGGCATGTAAATAATGGTCATACAACAGAGATCAAAGCCTGCTCAAGAAACAACAACGATAACCATAACAAAGACGTGTCATGCACTAACATCTTTTTCTCATTAACACATATTATCTCTGAACATCAAAAATTGATACAAGACTAAACTTCAAGCTCTAGCTCAACTCTCTCTTTCTCACTCTCCATCCACATTCACCTCTCTTGTGACCAAAACCCAACCCAATACATATTCCCATGCATCCCCTCATATCTTTCACTAAGCATGACAATCATAACTAACTTGCTAGCTCATCCACAATGTAGTGCACTCATCCCCCAAGCTGGGTCATGCCATTGTTTATAACAACCAATTAAAAACTTTGATATCAATTTAAACGTGGAAATAACACATAGCATGACATTCAAGCTCATGCAATTGTCCATATCAATTAAACCATAAATGCAATCAATCTAATATGTGCGCAACAACATTTAAACACATACAACAACATTCAGTCACATAAATATATAGATGTGAATGCATCATTCTACTCACAACCTTAGTCACTGGGCTTGTCGAATTTGAACCTTCAAGTTCAAAATCCGTCGGACTTCAAGCCATTTCAAATTATTTCATTGAAATTCACCATTAAATTTGCATGGTATTTGAGGTATTGTGTTGAAGCTCGTTTAGGTTCAGTGCTTAAAAAAAATAAAAATAAACCCTTCAATTCTACATTTCCTCTCGTCTTATTGTATTCCTCCTCTATCGAGCTCTCAGAAACCGGACAACAAACATTCCTCTCATGGTCACAACGCCAACCCCTTCAGAATTCCCTCTCTCACAGACCCGACACTAAGTTATAGGCTCAACATACATGTTCTAGGGTTCGACTATGGTGTACATGGGTGAAGGTGGATACTTCAACGATGATAGCTACATGAAGGAAGGGGTAGAGGCGCGAAAGCTACATAGTTCAACACGACGAATAATGAATGAAGGCGGAGGTAACATGGTTTAAGTCAAGATTTTGTTCCAAATTTAAACCATTTGGAATTAAGAAAAAAATGATTTAAATTAAAATTTTCAAAATTTAAAATAATTCAAGGATTTACACGTGGATTAAACTTTAGACCTTCCCTTTCGTCACGCGAGGATACAATGTCCACCTACCCGTTTGCCTCCAACATCTATGTTCTATCTATATGAAACTATATAAAACCCATGAATTATAATTTTTTATTTAAATTAAAATTTTCAAAATGTGTATTGAACATAGAAAAAGCCCACAATTTCGAAACATAATATAATATTTTAAATTTTGAACAAGTGGAAAAGCTTATTTTTATGTATTTTTTCACTTGTTTAATGAATATATTGAAATTTATTGTATATATTTTAAATTTTGAAAATTTGTAGTTTCTTGAATTTAATGTCAAATTTTATTACCAAATTTTTCATTGTCGATTTTTTATCGAACTTCAAGGTTGCTGAATTCAAACACTAACTCGAACCATGTGACTAAGCTCACAACAGGTGGCAACAATTAAAATAACTTAGAGTAAAATGCACATCAATTTATATCAACATTCTAACCAAAATAAACACAACAAATGAGAACACTTATCTTATTAAATATGCAACCCGTTGCAGAGGCAGACATTCCTCCCAACCATAGACTTGTTGTTTCAGTTCTCAATAGCAAGTCACCCTCAAGCTGGTGATATGAATCCACAAGAGACGGTGGTCCCTAAGGTTGACTATCGTCTCCCTCTCAACAATTGATTCCCATAGTTAATTCCAATCCACTAGCTCTTTTCCCCTCAACCTGCACAACCTAAGGAATGGGATCCCCTTCTCTACTACACGGTCCCTCAAGCTACCCCACTTCCCTCCAGGGTTCCAGCACAAATTGGACATGAAATCCCTATGTTGGGGACTCCAAGTATCTACGGTTGCAACAAGAATTCTCACAATGGAAAAATACTTTATTTTATTGACAATTTCTTGAACGAAATATTGCTCACAGGACTATAACCTCTCTTCCCATGAAATTACAACTCTAATCCGCTACTATACATGCCCATTATGTTTGCCTTCAAGCTTCTACACTCCAAACCCTCTTGTTGTCCCAAAATCTGCATGTAAAAACTGCTCTCTTTTTCCATACATATTTCTTTTTCTTCCCATGCTTGCTTGGCTCTCACACTCCCCAATGTTGATTGTACTTCAACCCCATGCTCTCAATAACTATGGGATGTGAATTTTCACACCCACCCTGTTACATATGTTTAGTGATTGGGCTTTGATACATTCAAGAGGAAAATTAGAAGGTTTATACACAATGATAATTCTAGAAAGATGGTTTGGGTTTAATAGACATGCGTAAACCCTCCCCATTAGACCCCTTCCTTCTCTTGTGGAAACTAAGCCCCCAAGGAATGGGATTCGACATTGTTCGAACAAGAAGTATTAGAGTTGTGGCTCCATAAACTCCAACTTTCAAAATGGAGTTTTCATTCACTTATGTATAAATGAACATTCAATTTTCTTCAAAATTTGCAAAAATTCTGGGTATGCTTCCTGCATGGCCTCCAATTGCTCCCATGTGGCATTTTCAGGACTGTAGTGGGTCCATTGGACCTTTACCAAGCCTATGGATTTGTTCCTAATCACTTTGCCTTTCCGGTCCAGGATTCACACTGGCTCCACCTGAAAGTCCTCTTCATGTCGACCTGGATCACAGTTCAATCAATCACATGGTTATGATCATGTATGTACTTTTCAATAAAGACACATGGAACATGTTATGAATTCTCATGGATGTGGGTAATGCTAGCATGGATACAATTTGGTGTATCCTCTCTAGGACTTGAAATGACCCACAATATCTTACTATTAATTTTGGGCAACTTCCCAATTTCAACGAGCTCCTCTTGGCTTTAACCTTTAAAAACACATGTTCTCCCACTTTGAACTCTCTATGTGTTCTTCTTTTATCGACATAGCTCTTATGCATGTCTTGTACAACTTTCAAATTTTGCATGATCTTTACCATCTGCTCTTCCATTTCCCTTAACAATTATGGCCCAATGACAACTTTGTTTGTTGGGTTATCCCAACTCATCGACATGTTGCATTTTTTGCCATATAAGGCTTCAAATAGACCCATCTTCAATGATTCTTGATACCCATTGTTGTAATAAAATTCAACTAAATGGATAAAGTCCTCCCACTTAGAAGGCTTTTCCATTACATACATTCTCGACATATCTTCAATTATCCAATTAATCCTCTATGTCTTCCCATCTAACTTTGGGTGATATGTTATACTGAAATTTAAATTGGTCCCAAATCCTTAAAAAAAAAAAAACCTTCCAAAAATTAGAAGTGAACTCAGGATCTCGGTCTGATACTATTGTCTTAGTGTTAAGTACTAAAGAATGAATACAAAAGCACCACAATAGATATACTAGAACAATATAGAAAACCACCACATTATTATACCAAAACCCTTGAGGTAGGGCAACACCATACAATGGATCCTATTATGGAAGGGATCCTCTCATGTGCACTTGCCTCTTCGAGGGGGCATCCTCCTATTGAGCTACCGCTCCAATACAATAATTCTCTTCATATCTCATTACATTGCTTGAACCCCTTTATATAGTGCTACCAACCACCTAAGAACATTCTAGAGGAGGAAACTTCTAGAAGTATAACTTTCTAGTAATTCCTCTTACATTTATTATATCTAACTACCATAGTGGACCTTATTTAATACTATAGTGGACCTAGTCCAACTTACATTGAATGACCTCCACTATTATCACTATGGGATCTATGGCCCCCCCACTACCTCTCTAGCTACATAACATTCCATCCCCCTTATGAAAGCGTTGTCCTCAACGTTTGATGTACAACCATATACCAGGGTCCCATGGATAAGTGTGGACCATATTGCTGAAGTAGACTAGAGAATCAGGGTCCCATGGAGAAATAAAAACCAACATGCTAAAGTATTTCAACTTCCATTGTAAATTGGGGTCCCATGTCCAAGTGCTCATGTGAACTCCATGCGAAAGATATATGAACTCAAGAACCAACTGAAAATGATGCTCCAAAGATCTACATTGATCACGAGGATCCAAATATGTAGATCCTTCCCTATCCAACAAATCATATGAATAACACACTAGTGCTGGAGAATACTGAAAAATAGTGTTCATAGAAGACTTTGGACTTCTCTCCATAATGTGCTCTACATAAGGTGAAGTAGATTCATCAAATAAAATATGAAAGTGGTTGTCATCCTAGAAATGACAACTATCAATATACCAATCATCACGATCATCCTCAAAATCATACCAAGCATAGACTTCTTAATTATATGCATCCCTAATGTCCATCACAAAATATCTCTGATGTATGCTAGTTGATGCAACCCCCCTACTCCCCTGTAAGGCTACACGACCTCTCGGTCAAGAATCTCTGATTCTCTGAGTCAAATGACTCTTTGAGACCTTGATAGTCTCACCTTTTAATCAAACACAGGCCCTTTCGGCTTCTAGTGCAGGCCTTATGATATCCGCGACTTCCCCCCTTCGCGCTTGCAAATTCTTAGAGTTCGATGATCTGAAATTTAACTTGATCTAAAATTCAAGATCTTTTAACCATTATTTGTATGTGAATTTTTAACTGTTAACCATCGTTGTAATACAAAATTAAAGAACATTCATCAAGCACATGAGCACATAAACATGTAAGCAAACCATCTGTGAACAAGAATTGGTAACAGAGTTCACCAGACTTCCTGGCTACGTCTCTGGGTCCACTCCAACAGCGAGACCGCTCTTTAATTAATCTCAAATGCTTAAAAATTACAAAGAAAAGGCTTACATAAGAGCTCCCAAAAACCAACTTTCAGATTTGCGATTCTGGGCAGAAACATACATCATAGGTGGCTGGAAAACGTCAATCTGCAACTTTTGACTGTAAACTCAAGTATGCTTGGCTCGCTCAAATGGGATCTGGAGGCACTTTTCTGTTCAGCTACTCTGATGATGAAACATATAGCATATTCAGAATCCTCTCGGAATTCTGCAACTTTTGAGTATAAAGTCAATCTATTTCTGAGCAGGTCGCCTGGAACACTTCCTGGCACAAATCCCAATGCAGTCTCTGCCTGTCAGATCCATACAGTCTCGAAAAGCGTGCTAACTCCTCCTCTGGAGGAACTTTTTTGTTCGGCTACTCTAATGAAGAAACAGAGAGCATATTCAAAATCCTCTTGAAATTCTGCAACTTTTGAGTATAAAGTCGTTCTATTTATGAGCAGGTCGCCTGGGACACCTCCTGGCACAGATTCCAATGAAACCTCTGCCAACTCCCCCTACTTCATTTTGTGTGCCTGACTAAATAAGCAGAGTCGCTAACCAGTTTGCCAAACTTAGCGAACCTCCTCCAGATTTGGTGGTAATTGCGAGATTTGGCTAAATCCGCCAAACTGCTGAGCTTCTAGAAGGTGACACATGGTGCCTCTTGATTGGGCCACGTGTCAGCTTCTCATTAGTTGACGACACATCACCCTATTGACGTCATCATCAGTACGGCTTGCCACGTGTCATTTCCTCAGACTGCCACGTGTCATGCTGACATCATCAGTACGACCCGTTGACTGTTTGATTTTATTTTATTTTTTTCGAAAAACTTCAGAGTGTCATAACTTCTTCATACGACCTCCATTTGAAAAAGTAAATATATGGATGAAATTGAGAGAACGAACTGGACTCAATGGTGTTGGTTTCATCCAATTATAAAAACTTTGATTTTTGAGCATTTTCTAAGCCTAGGGACCCTTCTAAGACTTCTGGGTCATTCCTAGATCCTCCTTTTCTGCATTTGAGTATTTTCGAGCGGTTTTGGATCCACCTGGATCACACCTCCCCACTGAAAAGCTTTTGGACCACAAAAAGCATGAAATCATTTAGAAAATAAGTGAGGACATGTTTGTCTCACTTGTCCTGTATCACCTATCCATTCCTCCTGGAACCTGTACATCTAACTCAACAATACCATAATCAACACTGTACTGACATTGTTAAGTACATTAATCACATTCTTAATCACATCTTCATTCAACATTGTCAGACCCAACCACATACTGTTGATGAGTAATAAGCTGAATATAAACATTGAACATGTGAAAGAGATTATACCCGAACCATGCTGACTTTTAACCATAGAAACACTATCAACCAAAACAGGTGCATTGTAGTGAAATGACACTTCCTTTTCATACTTAGGATTCTTTTCTTCCTTACATTGTATAGACATAAGTGCCAATTTTCGACTTGCACTAACAACCCTTTTTAATTGTTGTGTAGTGCCCAATGATTTGTCATTTTTGAATGAATGTGAATGCACTATGTACTCAATTCCTTCTTTAAACAAGTGATACTGATTATGTTCTCGATAGAAGATCGCTTTTCGATCATATAAGTACGGACTACCCAACACAATTCCACAGATATCTAGTGGGACCACATCAAATTCAACCTCATCTACAAACTTAGATGTAATTGCAAACTTTAGATCACATTGTTGTGTTACTTGTAATCTTTTATCTTTGCATACCCAACCTAATGGATAAGGTTTCTTGAGTGGTTTCATTGTTAATCCCAATTGCTTAACTACTTCTTCTGAAATAAGATTAACTTGAAATCCACTATCTATGAGTGTGTCAACCTTTGTTTGTTTTGTAATCACTCTTATATAAAACAATGCATTCCTCTTTCTATCCTTAGAATTGTCATCATTTTTAGAAGTAGAAGCACATGAAGAACCAACGTTAGCATCATTATCAACAATAGATTTACCTTTCACACCTACGATTGTTATCTTTGTTTCGTCCTCAGAATCTGATCCAAGGTCCTCAACAATAACCGTGGTTGTTTGCTTCCCCTTCCGATCCTTAAACCACTTCGGTTTCATTTCAGGATGTAGCTTCCAACACTTTGCCTCTTCATGCCCTTGCTTTTGACAATGCGAGCATGTAGGTCTCTCATCACCCTTCTTCATTGTAGCTGCATATTTGACTTTCCACTTTTCCTTGTCTTCTTTTGCCTGGACAGATTTAGCTGAAGAAACATCATGAACACTCTTCCCTTTTGACTCAATGTGAGTTGCTTGAAAACACACCTCGTCAAGGTTAGTCGGATTAAACATCAATATCATATGACATAAATAAGTATGCAATCCTCCTATATATTTGAGAGAGTTTCCTGAGTGTAGAGAGGTATACCAAGTACCAATGCTCTTTTTCAAAATTCTTGTGTGTATTCTTGCACACTGTCTCTTACTTTGTCTCAAATTCTGCCAATCCATCATAGCTTGCTGCATATACCCTAATGGATAAAATTGCTTTTTAAGTGCTGAAATGAACTCATACCAGGAGGAAACGATTTTGCCTTTTGTGGCAAGATCCTCTTGAGATCTTCTCTCCCACCAAATGAGACCAGTCCCTCCAAGTCAGAGAGAAGCCAACTGAATTTTAACAGCATCTTCAGTAAACTTTTGAATCCTACAATAAACTTCAATTTGACGGATCCAATTGTCCAAATTTTCATCATTAAGTTCTCCATTATACATAGGTAATTCAAACTTAATATCAAGCTTTAAATGAGGCATATTAAGATCAACTTTTGTTTTTTTCTTTTCAAATGGAGAAGGAATAGAACCATCAAGAAGAGATGGAGAAGTTGGTGGGGTTTTAGGGGGTTCCTCACCACCTCCTTCTTTTTTATCTTCTGTATGAGATGGTCCACCTTGTTCACCTTTATTTCGATTTTGATAGAGCTCCTCTACCATCGTTTGCATTCTCATGAAAACTTTCAGAAATTCCCCTTCAGAAGGGATAAAAGAAGTTGCTTTTTCTCCTTTTGGTGAAGACATCCTTCCTCTTCTTGATCCTATCTCTGGATCAAACTCTTCAAGTTCCCCTTCACCACGCTGAAGCTTGGATCTTGTTAACATCAACTCACAAAGCAATGGTTAACCTCGCTTTGATACCAACTTGATTTGAAATTTAACTTGATCTAAAATTCAAGATCTTTTAACCATTATTTGCATGTGAATTTTGAACTGTTAACCATCTTTGTAATGCAAAATTAAAGAACATCCATCAAGCACATGAGCACATAAACATGTAAGCAAACCATATATGAACAAGAATTGGTAACGGAGTTCACCAGACTTGCTGGCTACGTCTATGGGTCCACTCCAACAGTGAGACCGATCTTTAATTAATTTCAAATGCTTAAAAATTACAAAGAAAAGGCTTACATAAGAGCTCCCAAAAACCAACTTTCAGATCTACAATTCTGGGTAGAAACAAACATCATAGGTGGCTGGAAAACGTCGTTCTGCAACTTTTGACTGTAAACTCAAGTATGCTTGGCTCGCTCAAATGGGCTCTGGAGGCACTTTTTTGTTCGGCTACTCCGATGATGAAACATATAACATATCCATAATCCTCTCGAAATTCTACAACTTTTGAGTATAAAGTTGATCTATTTCTGAGCAGGTCACCTGGAACACTTCTTGGCACGAATTCCAATGCAGTCTCTCCCTGTCAGATCTGTACAGTCTCGAAAAGCATGTAAACTTCACTGGAGGAACTTTTCTGTTTGGCTACTCTAATGAAGAAGAAAAGAGCATATTCAAAATCCTCTCGAAATTCTGCAACTTTTGAGTATAAAGTCGATCTATTTTTTAGCAGGTCGTCTGGGACACCTCTTGGCAAGAATTCCAATGCAGCCTCTGCCAACTCCCCCTACCTCATTTTGCGTGCCCAGCTTAATAAGCAGAGCCGCTAACCAGTTCGTCAAACTTAGCGAACCTCCTCTAGATTTCGTTGAATTCGCCAAACTGTTGGGCTTCTAGAAGGTGACACATGGCACCTCCTGATTGGGCCACGTGTCAGCCTCTCATTGGCTGACGACACATCACCCTGCTAATGTCATCATCCGTACGGCCTGCCATGTGTCATTTCTTCAGACTGCCACATGTCATGCTGACGTCAACATCTGTACTGTTGACGTCATCAGTACGACATGTTGAGTATTTGACTTTTTTTCGTCGTTTTCGAAAAACTTCAGAGTGTCATAACTTCTTCATACGAGCTCCGTTTGAGAAAGTAAATATATGGCCAGAATCGGGAGAATGAGCCGGACGCAATGGCATTGGTTTCATCTAATTCTGATAACTTTGACTTTTGAGCATTTTCTGAGCCTAGGGACCCTTTTGAGACTTCTGGATCATTCCTAGATCCTCCTTTTCTGCATTTGAGTATTTTCGAGCGGTTTTGGATCCACCTGGATCATTCGGGCACTAGCTCCTTTCCCTTTGGCCCCTTCCTAGATGTGACCTTAGGCGATGACCTCACGTAAACACGTGATTGTGGGCACAACAAAGAGTGGTTTGAAACCAAACTATTTTTCGCCCCGCAATTCATCATGAGCCACCACGTGTCCCTTTCTCAATACTGTGGTCTCGATTGCGGTCCACCCTCGACTTTTTAAAGTTCGAGCACCTTCTGTCCCCGTAATGTGACGTGACCATTGATCTCGCGGTCTTGGCGGTGCTTCTGGACCAACGACTCAGAACCTGTCCCTTTCAAATCAACAGATCAGATCTACTCTTTTCAAATCAGCGGTCGTGATTTGTTTCATGATTCGGGTTTCAGAGTTTTCAACTCTCAAACCTTGCTTCCTCCAAAATGACAGATCTTCTGCCACATGTCCTTCTCAATTGATTGTTCTAACTATTTCGGGATTTCGGACTTCGGAAATCTCATTTCTCAACTCCCGCTTCCTCTGAAACGACTATCTCCCGAATTGAAAAATCTGTTGACACTTGTCCTTGACAAACAAACAATTGTGCTTCCCTTCGGGTCTTCGGGGTTCGGAAAGTCCAAACCTTCACTCTCACTTCCTCCCAAAGTACTTCTATATGATTTACGTGATCTATTGACGCATGTCCTACCTTAATCAACGACCTTGTCGTCTTCGAGACTTCGGACTTCGGGAGTCTCAACTTGTAGAGTACCCTCTTTATAGTTCAGAGCTTACTCGCACTCTGAAACGATTTGTACAATCTTTTAATAATGAACACAGACCAATTAACCACATGCATTTAAACACAATTAAACACATTTAAATTCCAGAGTAAAAACATATAATTTTACTGCTATGCTTAACAATCCATAACATTTAACAATAATTTCATTTACACAGCGGAAAACATCATCCATAAACAACACGGTCATACACCACATGATCAATCATAATTCAAATACTTATCTGTTAACAGCTGTAGAAATCACCAACCAAGTGCAGGCCTTCCACGAACCTCCCAGCCTTAGACCACATTGTTCTTCAGCTCAACAGTGGGTCACCCCCGAGCTGGGACCGATCTCCACCCCAAGGCAAGGAATTCTAGGCTAGGCTGAGGTTACAGGGAAGACATCACAGAAATATCTGGAAGGATTCTTCCCAGAGATGCCATCTTATGCCCACTACTACCAGACCCTCATTCCCCACATGCCTGTTC
>JZKD02S0007574.1:68420-81375 GCA_000966675.3 Picea glauca | reverse complement strand
AACTGAAAATTACAGATTTTAAAATGCAAATAACTTGACCTCCCGGACTCCATTTTAGAATTTTTTTTTTAACTTGGGTTTTTTTTCTAAGAGGAACTCTGATATACAACCATATTTTGCAAATTTTGCACCAAAACCTACATAAATTGTCCAGAATGTCGCGACCCTTTTTTTCTTCTCCAAAACAAATCTTCAAAAATAAAAAAAAATTCCACACTTTTTGCCAAGGAAAGTGCTCTGATACCACTTTTTAAGTACCAAATAATGAATACAAAAGCTCCACAGTAGATATACCATAACAATATAGAAAACCACCACTTTATTATATCAAAACCCTTGAGGTAAGACAACACCATACAATGGATCCTATTATGGAAGGGATCCTCTCCTGTTCACTTGCCTCTTTGAGGGGGCATCCTCCTATTGAGGTACTGCTACAATAAAATAATTCTCTTAATATCCATTACATTGCTTTAACCCCTTTATATAGTGCTACCAACCACCTAAGAACATTCTAGAGGAGGAACCTTATAGAAGTATAACCTTCTAGTAATTCCTCTTACATTTATTATATCTAACTATCATAGTGAGTCTTATTTAATACTATAGTGGACCTAGTCCACCTTACATTGAATGACCTCCACTATTATCACTATGGGCCCTCTGGGCCCCCCACTACCTCTCTAGATACCTAACACTTAGGCACACAATGTAGCCTAGCAATTTCTTTCATATAAATCTTTGCAATATTGGCTGCCTTATGAGTTATTTTCACCACAATGAAATGTGCAGCCTTTGTAAGCGTCTACACCACTACCATTATGGAATCATGTTGTCTTATTGTCATGGGAAATTTGGTACTGAAGTCAATAGTAACAACTTCCCATTTCCATTCAGGGGAAATGAATGTAACAATTTTGTTCGATGTCTGTGCTCAGCCTTACCTTATGACATTCCATGCATCTGGTTAAATAATCGGTCACACCTCTCTTCATACCAAGCCAAAAATATTGGCCTCTTACAACAATAATAGTTTTCTGGTATCCTGGATATCCAGTGTACGACACATTGTGTATCTTCTTTAAAACTAAATTTCTCAATTTCTAAGAATTGGGAACACAAACTTTGTCCCTGAACAAGAGGATTCCATCCTCTTCTAGCTTGTAATCTTTATATTTCTATTGTACTCATTATCCTATAAGATTTCTTTAACTTGCACATAATGCTAGTCTGTTGATACAACTTTTAAAATTTTGTCTTTAAAATTTTTCATGTACATACTAATGGCTATAGTGTGCATTTCATGCATCCTTTTATTGAGTGCATAAACCACTTTGTTCTATTTTCCCTTTATGTGCTTGATGTCAAAGTCATATTCACTGAGAAATTTGAGCCATCTAGTTTGTGTGGAATTTAGTGCTGGCTATTCAAAGAAGTATTTTAGACCACTATGGTTTGTTCTCAATTCAAATTTTCTTCCCATGAGGTAATGCCTCCACATTTTTAAAGCATGTACTATGGTCACAAACTCTAATTCATGTGTCGCATAATTTATTTCATGCTTCTTCAATTTTTTGGACTCGTAACAAATTACATGACCATTTTGGGTAAGGACTCCACCAAGCCCTTCCTTGCATGCATACATGCACACAACATAATCCTTATTTGGACCTGCAACTTTTAAAATAGGTGCATTGGTTAATAAATCCTTTAAGTGTTGGAAATTTTCTTCATACTTGGTACTCCATTCAAATTTTACTCATTTCTTTTAAAAACATGTTATTGGAAGTGCAATCTTGGAGAATCCTGCAATGAATCTCATGTAGTAACCAACTAGACCCATAAATGGTCTAACCTCTTAAATATTAGTTGGCGTTGAGCAACTTTTGATTGCTTCAATCTTTTTCGGATCCACTACTATGCCATCTTCTGAAACAATATGACCCAAGTAATGGATTTGCTTTTGATAAAAGGTGCACTTAATTGACTTGGCATACAATTTCTGCTCGCTTAATAATTGTAGTACCATTCTCAAATGTTGTTCATGCTCATCCTCTGTCTTGGAATAGATAAGAATATCATCCAAGAAGACAATAACAAACTTTTCCAGGAAATCTATGAACACCCCATTCATTAAACACATAAATGTAGTAGCTGCATTTGTTAACCCAAAAGGCACCACCACAAATTCATAGTGTTCATACCTTATCTGAAAGGCTATCTTGTTGGTATATTCTTCTTTGATTCTCACTTGATGATAGTCTGATATCAAGTCAATCTTGGAACATATATTTTCTCCCCGTAACTAATAAAAAAGATCATCAATCCTTGGCAAATGATATTTATTCTTGACTGTAACCTTGTTCAATTGTCTGAAGTCAATACAAAACCTCAGAGTTTCATTTTTTTTCTTCACAAAAAGAACTAAAGCACCTTAAGGAGAAACACTTAGGCACATGTACCCCTTCTTCAACAACTCTTCTAGCTACATTTGCAATTCTTTCAGTTCTGGTGTGCTCGTTTTGTAGGGAGTTTTGGACATTGGGGTAGCTCTAAGGATTAAATCAATAGAGAAATCAATGTCCCTCTTTAGTGGCAATCCTGACAACTCCCCAAACACATCTTCATATTCCTTCGTGACCAGATAATCTTCAAGACTTGTCTCCTTATCCTTCATTGGTCCTCCATATGGGTTGCATATACTTGGCACGCTTTTCTTAAATTTATTTTCATCTGCAATGTTGAAATCTCTCAGATAGATATAGGCCTTGGAATACCTTGAATTTTCCTTAAATTCCCTTCCTCATCAAGACATGTGAAAGCCTTGTTATGACAATCTAAGACAACGTGATGCTTGTCTAGCCAATCCACACCAAACAAACAATCATAGGACCCAAGCAATATGATGTTCAAATCTACCTTAGTGTTGACTCCATTCATGTTTACTAGGTAATCCTTAACAAACTCATTGATTCTTCTATTAGTTCCATTGCTAGTTTAACCAACCAAGAATTTTCATGCTTACATTTCTTCAATTTAAATCTTTTAACTAGGTTTGGATCTATATAACTATGACTAGCTCTATAATCAATCAAAATAGCTATGGGTTGATTTTCAATCTTACATTCTACCTCAATCATGTGAGATTAATAGTCTTCTTGTCTATTTTCCAAGGCTGCATAAATCCTTGATGTTTCCCCATGTCCTCTATTGTCTCCTCCTCCTTGATGTGATACAGAGACCTCATAGTATCTCCCCGGTGAGGACAATCTTTATACATGTGGTCTCATTTGCATCCCCAACACTTTATGGGATGTTGTTTTAGCCTCTTTCCTAAGGAACCTGTCATTTTCTGATCACCTTGAGCTGGCTACACTTGTCGATATGCTCGTGAGATTATTTCTGACGAAAGGTGACTTGAATCCTTTCTTTCTCCGATACATCTTACCTTTCTTCTTATCATCCCAGGCCTTTTAGAAATCAGGCCTTCCTCTATTTTGCTTGGCCTTCCTTCTTATAACTTCTTCTGAATTATTGGGCCAATCAAACTAAATTTTATCCTTGTAGATGGATGGAAGTGCTCTCATGAACCTTTGAATTTTGAGCTTCTCATCCATGAAGAAGTCCATGTACCTTAGAAGTTCCAAGAATTTCCTCTCATTTTCATCCATGGTCATGTTCCCAAATTTGAGTTCAAAAAACTCTTGCATCTTCTTGTCATAATATTGCTCTAACAAGTATTGCTACATGAAATATTTCTTGAACTTCTTCCAAGAAATTCTCTTATCATCGATGTGCTTAACTTACTTAAGTTGATCCCACCACATAGATGCATTTCCTTGAATATGGTAGGTTGCAATTGTGGCTTCTACATTTGATGAGTAATCATGCAACTATAAATAATTCATCATTCCCAAGAACCATGCTTCAACATCTTCTCCCTACCTATGATCTCCATCAAATGATGGTGGCTTGAGCTTTATGAGCTATCCTTGCAAGATATTTGACTTGTGTCTCCTCCTCTGATGTCTGACAAGGGACACACTTGGGCTACTTTCTGACCTTGAACATGCATATGCTCTTTTGGTCGAGCGCCCTGGTGAATGATGATGATGATGCATGCTAACACTCGTTAATTGTCTAGATCCACCATCATCATCCCTCCTATCATGATATTTGGATGTCTCTACTTGCCTTGCAATGAATGCTTGTTTTGAGCCAGAATATTTGTTGACTTCCTTCTACAACATATTTAGACTCTATAACAACTCTTCTTGAGTCCTCGTCATCTTTTCATTTTTCTTCTCTATAGCTCTACACTTCTTTCTGCAAGCTTCTCATAGTTTCAACCAACTCCACTGGCTCCAATATGCTTCTATGTCCATTGGACTCAATCTCTGCATTTCCCATGCTGACATGTAAGCCTCCAACCTAATCTCCATGATAGTAGGATCCATGGGCATCCTCCATAACAGTCCTCGTGTAGGAAACCAAATATGCTTTTCGTATCTCTAATTCTATAAAAATGTGCATGCAACAATCGTTGTTAGAATTAGGCATATTGCAAAATATTTTATTAATTAGGTTATAGGCCATTCTTCATCTCAATTTATGAAGAACACAATACACTAAGTCAATTTCTGATTCTTTAGACTTATTCCTCTCTGAGCCAACTTTCTGATGACTGCTTGTTTTCCCATATTCGAGTTGTAGGTTGATATTCATGGTCTGCAGAAGTTTATATTGTTTTCTCATTTTTATTCCTCTATGCTACATGTGTATTATCTTCCATCTTGTATAATTTCCGATGCCTAGATTCCAATTCTAGTTCCATAGTTGTATTCTATGGTCCATGAGCTTTCCACAGACTACTATTGTTCCCCAAACTGACTTTTGAACAAGGAGTTCTGCCCTCTGGAAGTAGATCGGTACCTAATTTATACCCTATATTGTTTCAGCTATAACTTTCCCATAAGAGCTCTATTTTGTTCTCAGAATGTCTCATTGGAAAGATCTTACTGAGTTCTTTTTGTATACCCTTATACAGGACATCATTGAGCTTGTCGTGTCAGAGTATGCCATTACTGGTTAAACAACACAATAGTCTTTTTTGTCTTTCTCCTTAATGAGTAAGCACGCTAATTTCTCTTACCATGCCTCTAGATTAGTGATCTTGAGTAGATAGTTAAGGAAACATGGTATGACACATGTAGAATGCTATAACGTCATGTATGATTAGGTTTTAGCAGTAAGTGCAACTAACTGGATAGTAAATGTTGTAAGCAGTAACACATAATTTATACAACACTTTATATGCTTAGTGTGATTCCTAGGTTCATTTAAGAAACAAAGATTTTGTGTACCAAAGGTATAAGTATCATTTAGGATTTCGATCCCCTGAAAATGTTGTTTAGGCCCTCAAGAAACCTCTCCAATTTTATGACCTTCGAAATCCAGAAATTATTAGTAGAAATTGATTGGTTTACTGTTGTAGCAATCCCTACAACAAGTTGAATTTTTCCTCAAACTATACATCGTTGTTGTAGTAGCCTGTTAATCTAACCTACACCTGTCATTGACAATTTTCCTCCATCAGCCATAAAAAAAACCCCTTGAAAATCCATCGACAAAACCTTCTGAAATCCCATCGACAAAACTTCTTGAAATCCTTTGGCAAAAACCTTTTGAAAATCCATTGACAAAACTTCTTGAAAAACCTATCCAGAAAAATTTCAAAAAGCCTTCAGCAAAAACCTTCTAAAAATCCATCGACAAAACTTCCTAAAAATCCATCAACAAAATTTCATGAAAGGCTATCGAAAAAACTTCCCGAAAGCCTTCAGCAAAAACCTTCTAAAAATCCATTGACAAAATGTCCCGAAAACCTATCGGTAAAACTTCTTGAAAGCCTTCGGAAAAATACCTTCCAAAAAACTATCAACAAAACTTCTTGAAAGCCTTTAGCAAAAACCTTCTGAAAATCCATCAACAAAACTTCCTACAATCCTATTGGTAAAACTTCTCAAAAGCCTTCAATAAAAAACCTTCTGAAAAGCCATCGACAAAACTTCCCAATAGACTTAGAATTTTTTTCCCAAACCCATGTTGGATATGGACCATCGATCTTCGAGATCAAAGTGATCTCTATCGTCAGTTTATAAAACTCTCCAATCGTGTAAATGAATTTTGATTGTTGATTCTTAATGTCTAAATGATCCAGATCGTCAATTCTCAAACTCTTAAGTCGCCATTAAAATGCAAAATCTGCCCCTCCATACCATATTTAACTCTGCAACCTACAGATTGATGCCATTAATCATTTATTTGACGGCTCTAGGGGTAAATTAAACTTGAATTCGTTCATAATTTTGGGATTCCACTCCTTTTTCACAATTTTCCCCAAATCCGTCATAGGTGAAACTTCACCACAATGGTTTACCCCCCAAAAAAATTTGCGTTGGTCTTTGACCCATACAAGCCTAGTGTTGAACCTTAAGCTTTGATACCAATCTGTAACGTACCCAACCCCCAAGCTAGGCCACGCCACCACTAATAACGACCAATTAAAAACTCTCATACCAATTTAAATGCAGAAATAACACACATCATGACATTCAAGCTCATGCAATTATCCATATCAATTAAAACGTAAATGAAATTAATTTAATATGTGCCCAACAACGACTAAACACATACAACAACATTCAACCACATAAATATATGGATTCAAATGAATAATTCTACCCATAACATGTGGCAACAACTAAAATAACTCAGAGTAAAACACAAAACAATTTATCTCAGCATTCTAACATAAATAAACACAACAAATAAGAACATATATCTTGCTAAATATGCAACCCACTGTAGAGGACCGACGTTACTCCCAACCATATACTTGTTGTTCCAATTCTCAACAACAAGTCATCCCTGAGCTAGAGCTATGAATCCACAAGAGATGGTGCTCTTGAAGGTTGACTATTGGCCCCCTCTCAACAGTTAATTCCCACAACTAATTCCAATCCACCAACTCTCTTCCCCTCAACTTGCACAACCCAAGTAACGAGATCCCCTTCTCTACCACACAATCCCTCAAGCTATCTCACTTCCCTCCAAGGCTCCAACACAGATTGAACAAGAAATCTCTCTGTTGGGGACTCTAGGAATCTACAACTGCAATAGGAATTCTCAAAACAACAAAATATTGCTTCGCTTGACAATTTCTTGAACAAACTATTGCTCATAGGCCTACAACCTCTCTTCCCATGAAATAACAGCTCTAAAATGCTGCTATACATGCCCACTATGGATGTCTTCGAGATTTTGCACTCTTAACCCTCTTGCTGTCCAGAAATATGCATGTAAAAACTTATCTCTTTTTTGATACGAATTTCCTTCTCTTCCCATGCTTGCTTGATTCTCACACTCCGAAATGTTGATTGTACTTCAACCCCATGCTCTCAATAACTATGGGATGTGACTTTTCTGTTATTAACCAATGCCTTGAGAATGATAAAAAATCAATGTGTAATAGTTCACTTCAAGGGGGAAACCTCCTTTTACAATATATTGAATGTACAAGATGAGATATGATGCTCCTAATACTAGGTGATCTCCTTGTTATATATAGGATACAAAGGGTACAAATATAATAAAATGGTGCAGTGAAGGGTTCCAGCCTACATACAAATATAACACTAGAAATGTAATAATTCAATAAGGGGCTTAATAAATGGGTTTTATACATAACATGGGGCTTTGTCTATGGCTTAACATGCCCCTCCCCTTCAAACAAGTGTTGTCCTCTACACTTGACTAACCACAGGTGCTTCTGCAAAAAGAACTCATCTTTAATGAAGCAAGGTCTCTAAGTTGTTTTGAGGTGAAAGCTCAACGTGTTTTGATCCTAGGATCATTGTCATAATCTCAGATGCAAAATATTAAGATGCTTACATGATAGCTTGTGATACTCGTCCCATAAATACCAATTAGAGCCCCAATGTTTTTGTGAAATCATCAAGTTGGCTCTGAATTTGAGTTTTCTTTGTTTTTGAGTACATGAATTAGAGATTTCTAGTTTTCATTAAGTTTCCATCCCTCATCCATGTTAAAGTTATTCAAATGAAGTTCTATTTCTAGGGCTTCCATGGTTTTTCTTTTCCTGTAATGATCAACCTTGGGGATGATTTAGGAGTCTTCCAAGAAAACTAGGTGGTTGGTTTCTGAAGAGTGTTTTGCTAGGGCAGATTTGTGAGTCCTATTCCATTGTAGATTGGCATTGTGTTCCTTGAGTCTAATATTCATGGATCTCCCAATCTCACCTATATATACTTTTCGACAATAACATGGTATAGAGTAGACACCTTTATGCATGCTTGGCTCAATCAGGTCTTTAGTAAAGTCCACTATGCCTTTATTGGTGTTTGGTGGAGAGAATGCTACACCAATGCCACCTTTCTTTAGGATCCTAGCTAGTTTCTCTAAGACCCCTTTGATGTAAGGAAGAGAGATCCTTTATCAATAGAGATGTCTCTTTATTGCTTAGTTATTCAATGACCTTGATGGCTTCATCGACCAGAATTTTGGTGTATAATGAAGCAACGTCAAAACCGACCATGATATCGTTTTCTGCAAGCTTCATATTTTTAATGTTATTCACCCACTGTGTTGAATATTTAACAAAGGAGTATGTATGGCCAGCCAATTGCTTGAGTTTATTTGCTCTTAGGTAATTTGGCTCTTCTAATTGTGATAACACATTCTTGCCTGATGGTATCAGGTGTATCTTCGGGGAGATCTATGATGGCATTTTCAATGTTGCAAATAGATCTTTTACCGGAAGTCTATTCAGAACAATGGCGAAGTTAAGACTGTATTCTAATACTTTCTAGGTTTGAGGATCTAGATGCAGATTAGATAAATTCGTGATTATGGTGTCATTTATGACTGACATTTCATTGTGTATGTGTTGTTGTCTTTCCATCGGTTCATATTTTAATTCTTGTCTATTTGTAGACTCACGTAACACTTCTTCAAACTTCGACACAATAGTGGAATATACGTTGTCCCAAATTTCTGAGTGAATAGTGTTAGCCAACTTAATGTGCATATCATACGCCTGGTAAGAAAGTGTTTCTATCTCCCATCGTTTTGTTTTAATTTTTGTTCTTATTGGGGAGAGGCTAGTCACATGGAATATTTTCTTGTTTCTACCTCTGTTCATATTATGGTTGATCGCTATGAATTTTGGAATAACCTGCATATCTTTGCATTTCTTTAGGAACGATATATCCTCTAACCTATGGCCAATCTTTAAATGAGTATTTTCCAAGGATATGAGGTCATTTAGTGTGTATTTCCCATACAAGGTGCGCAATTGATTAAACATGATTATGAGAGGTCTCTGCGTTGTTTTGAGGTGAAAGCTCAATGTGTTTCGATCTCAGTTGGGATCATCCTCAGGAGCTCAGATGCAAAATATTAAGATGCTCACATGATAACTTGTGATACTCGTCCCATAAATACCAATTAGACCCCAATTTTGTTTGTGAAATCATTAAGTCAACTATGAATTGGAGTTTTGTTTGTTTTTGAGTACATGAATTAGAGGTTTCCAGTTTTCATTAAGTTTCTATCCTTTGTCCATGTTAAGGTTATTCGAATGAAGTTCTATTTCTAGGGCTAACATGATTTTTGTTTTTCCGTAATGATCAACCTTGACAATGATTTGGGCGTCTTCTAAGCAAACTAGGTGGCTAGTTTTTTAAGAGTGTTCTACTAGAGAAGATTTGTGAGTCCTATTCCATTTTAGATCTGTGTTGTGTTCCTTAAGTATAATCTTCATGGATGTCCCAGTCTCACCTAAATATACTTTTCCACAAGAGCATGGTACAAAGTAGAAACCTTTATGTTTCATTGTACACCAAAATTCCGGTCGATGAAGCCATCAAGGTTATTGAAGAGCTAATCGATAAAGAGACATCTCTATTGGTAAAGGTATGTTTAAAATCTACGTTGTTTTACTTTCAAAGGATGCTTTTATGAACAAATAGAAGGGGTGGCCATAGCCTCTCCTCTCTCACCTGTGGTCGTGAACCTTTACATGGAGCGCCTGGAGAAGAATGGAATAGACTCTTTTCTCTGAAACCTAAAGAATGGAAAGATATGTGGATGATACACACTTTGTGTGGCCGCATGGGAGGAGCAGTTTGGATGATTTCTTTAATCACCTAAACAACCAACATGAGAACATAAAGTTTACTATAACAACTTCATCCCCTTCTTAGATGTCCTTGTCATAAAGAAAGATGATGGCATCCTTGGGCACCAGGTTTACAGAAAACCCACTCACATTGATAGATATATGCATGCTAACTCCCACCATTTTCCTTCCCATAAACTAGGAGTGATCAACACCTTGGTAACTCGAGCTTTAAGAATCTCAGACAAAGAGCATGTGGAACAAGAACTTGATCATTTGGCTCAAACTTTAAAAAAGAATGGATACAATGATAATCGGTTTAAGATGATCATGGCTAAAGCAAGAAGGACCAATAATCGACAAGGAAATGCCACTCAACTAAAAAGGATCCCTCTTCCTTACATCAAAGGGGTCTTAGAGAAACTAGCTAGGATCCTAAAGAAAGGTGACACTGGTGTAGCATTCTCTCCACCAAACACCATTAAAGGCATAATGGACTCTGCTAAAGACCCAATTGAGCCAAGCATGCGCAAAGGTGTCTACTCTATACCATGTTATAGTGGAAAAGTCTATATAGGTAAGACTGGGATATCCATGAAGATTAGACTCAAGGAACACAATGCAAATATAAAATGGAATAGGACTCACAAATCTTCCCTAATAGAACACTCTTCAAAAACCAACCACCTAGTTTTCTTGGAAGATGCCCAAATCATCACCAAGGTTGATCATTACGGGAAAAGAAAAACCATGGAAGCCCTAGCAATAGAACTTCATCCGAATAACCTTAACATGGATGAGGGGTGGAAACTTAATGAAAACTAGAAACGTCTAATTCATGTACTCAAAAACAAAGAAAACTCAAATTCAGATCCGACTTGATGATTTCACAAAAACATTGGTGGTCTAATTGGTATTTATGGGATGAGTATCACAAGCTATCATGTGAGCATCTTAATATATTGCATCTAAGCTCCTGAGGATGATCCCAACTGGGATCAAAACATGTTTATCTTTCACCTCAAAACAATGTAGAGACTTCGCTTCATTAATCTATTCATGTGTAATCATGTTTAATCAAGAACTCATCTTCCCATGTTGCCTCTTCCACTGGTAGGTTCTTCTTTATGATGAGGTACTCTACAATTACTCAATTCCTCGGTTACTTAATCCTTGTTTCAAGGATTGTTTCTAGTTCTAGTATGATTTTCCCTTCTTCATCAATCTCTGGTAAAATAGTTTGGACTATAATCTTATTGTTGATGACTTTATTTAAGCAAGAAACATGGAAGACTAGATGTACATGTGAAGATGTATGAAACTCCAATTTGTAAGCCATACTTCCAATCCTTTGCAAAACCTTATAGGGGCCATAATATTTGGGTGCTAATTTATTTTCCTTCTTTTGTTGCTCGAGGGAAATATGTTTATATGGTTGTAGCCTAAAAAATACTCAATCCCCTGTTTCAAATTCCCTTTCACCACGATGTTGATATGCTTGTTGTTTCATCCTATTTTGTGCCATAACCAAGTTGTCCTTCAATAGTTTGAGAACCTCTCATTGGTTCCCTATGTGGTCCTCCACTGCTTGAACCTTCGTATTCCCTTTTAAGGGTGGTGTAATGGATGGAATATGATATCCATAAAGTGCAAAAAATGAGGACATTTTTGATGAAGTATGGAAGGATGTGTTGTACCACCCTTCTTCTTAGGGAAACCACTTGACCCATTGTGTTTGTTTATTAGATGCAAAGCAACAAAGATATCCTTCTAGACATTTATTCACAAGCTCAGTTTTCCCATCGAATTAAGGGTGGTAAGATGAGTTGTGAGTCAATTGAGTACCCAAACAAGAAAATAATTCAATCCAACAAAAAATTAGTGAAAATTGGATCTCTGTCACTTACAAAAATATTGGGGACTCCATGTATATTTTGAACTATTTTCATGAATGTTGCGACTATTGTACTTGCTTTAAAAGGACGAGAAAGAGAGCAAAAATGGGCATACTTTGTTAGTCAATCCAATACTACCATGATGACAGTCTTTCTTTTAGATTTGGGTAAACCTGTAATAAAATCCATTAAAACTTCTTCCTAACATTGCCTTGTTATAGATTATAACACCCTTAGGCCGAACCCTAATTGTAAATGTACATATGCTTTATAGGCTGGTGAGCCGGGATGTTTTGGGCCAAAGTGCCTTTGTATATATGTTTGGAGCCGGAATGCCTGTGTGATTTAGGCCAAGAAGCCCATGAGCCAGAAGGCCAACAAGCCTATCAAATTTAATATGTAATCACACACGATTATATTAATAAAATGCATCATTGTTGTAGACCAAATCAGAAAAAAGAGTATGGGGGGATATGACTCCATGAGAAGGAAAGGGGGCTAAGGGATTAAGAAAGAGGAGCTAAGTCAAGGGGGCTTAAGCCAAGGGCATATTATAATATTATTCCTAACTCCTAAGTCATGTGATATTATTTTTATCCTAAGTTCCTAAAGGTTGGGAATGGATCAACAAGTGGAGTCAATGGTAGTTCATAAGGTGACAAGTGTCAAGTTAGGAGCATGCAAATATATTGTTGGGAATTAGTGTAATTCTCATTCATTCTTGTCATTCATTCCATCATTCTTTCTCAATCATACTAGCCATCCATCATCTGTACCTTACCTGGAATGTGGAAGTGGAAGTTGTGTCTACCTAGTAAATCCTTGGTGGTTTAGGTTGAAGAAGTAGGTTGTCAGGCTT
>JZKD02S0007574.1:26112-38429 GCA_000966675.3 Picea glauca | reverse complement strand
CGGTTAAACATTGGAATGTGAACAATAGTAATATAACTGTGTTATATGGTTTTAAAAACGCGCGCAATTTAAACTTGGGTTAAGGTTCAAATCCCCGCGCATGGTTTTAACACCCAATTATACAATATATAATATACATTGTATTTGCCATACAATATAATATATGCCAATGTACATGCGCGCCAAAGTAACCGGGCGTAAGTTCGGGTCACATGTATTTTAATGTGCCCACGGGTCGGGGCCCGACCCCCCCTTTCAATTCAAATAACACACATAATAAATAAATGTGCGTTGGTACAACAAACAAGAACCAACGGTCGCCCTACCGGTTAGCGAAAATGGACGAGGACTTTGTATGGAGGGGAGGTCCGGGGGTCGAACCCCGCGGCCTCCATTCAAATTTTACATGACCAAATTGTCCAAACCTGGGGTGCCACGTGGCAGCCCTTGATTGGGCCACGTGGCGCCCTAACATTCGTCCACATATACGCCACGTGTCAACACGTAATTCGCCTAACGTAAACCAATCATAGAATGCCACATCATCAAACTGCCAACTCAGCTTCCACGTCATTGGGCCACGTCATCTCGGGCCACGCAGGCTGCTTACGTCAGCAGGTGCCACGTGTCACCCATCCAGTGGTGACACGTGTCACCTTCCAATTGGTCCAACCGTGCATTGAAAAGGCCAAAAATGCATGACACATGTCACGCCCAGAAGATGCCATGTGTCCTGTACGGATGCCACGTCACTGTACGGACACCACGTCACTGTACGACCTGCCACGTCAGCTGTACGGCCTGCCCAGTCAGCGTCAAAATTTTGCTTGTTTGGCTCGACGAACAGACCTCGCTAACTTCTCCATACGGACTCCGTTTGCGAAAATAAATATACCGCCGGAATCAGGAGAACGAGACGGACGCAATGGCACCGTTTTCGTTGCATTCCGAGCACTTTGAAAATTGAGCATTTTTTAGACCCCTGGTCCAGATTCTGATCACAGATAATAGTTAAAGAAAAGAAACATACATGTGATTAAAAGCTAGTGCAAGAAAAGTAATATCCAATACTCTATCACCAATCACAGGTTAAAACAATCGATTTCTAATCACCAATTTAGAATAAAAGAATTGTTACAACATCATAAGATAACCTTAAATACAAGTACAACAACTCTAACTCAACAAAGCAACAAATGTTGAATCCGAAGACAACGATAATCCTCCTCGGTCTAAACACATTGATGCCTTAGATGATATAAGTGTGTTTGGTTCTAAACAACTTCTCAATTAAATAAACTTGCACATAAGTAAAATTATTACAAAATTTCAGAAACTCTTTCTCTCTAAAACCATCGACCTATAACACGAGGTCAATCTTCCTATTTATAAAGAATCACTCAGCTAAAAATCACTAATAAAAGTTATGTTAAGTGAAACAAAATGAAACGTGGCAGATTTATCTCTTTGTTCTCCTAAGATCATCTGATCCTTTCACTGTAGTGGATTATTTCTATCATATTGAGACCACTGGAAGAAGAGGTCTTCGCATGTGTTTGCATATGGGAACCTATGTTGATCCATCGGGGTAGAGAGGAATTCCTTTATATCTACTACCCGTTCCTTGTACTTGATCAATTTTACAGTTAAGCACTATAAGACTGCCAGAGCTTTGATTGAGGCTTCCATGAACTTCTTTGCCAAACCCAGGATCATGCTTGAAGTTTGCAAAATATCCATTTCCCATGCCAGGTCTTGCTCTGCATGATGTTTAAAAATATCTTGTAAGTCGATGAAATCTTTCGTTGGACCAAACTCTAGCAAATTGATGCCCTTGATTTGCAGGTTGATTTTCTCCTAGCTTTTCTCATATTCTACCCACCTTTCTTGCATTTTTTGCTGAGGCTCTTGGACCATGGACACCCAATGTTCAACTGCTTTTTGTATTTGAGAGATGATAATCTCCATGAACACTCGGATACCATGATCCTTTGTTTCACAACCTTTCTGTATTTAACTAATGTAATCGATTCGTTCCAAGGCCTGATGTGCCTTTTCGAACCACAGCTACATATCTTTGCATGTCACCATACCCCTTAAAGTATCTTCTTGAAGATAGACTATCCGGGTGGTGAAGAGGTCTCTTTCTCTTCTTAATTTCCCATACATTTCTCAGAACTCACTCTTTAAGAGTACCACCACCTGTGTCAAGTTCTTGTAGTACTCAACCTGATGACGAAGATAGTCCAATTCTTTTCTCATGGAAGTTGCCTCCTCTTCGTCCTTCTTTTCTCTGTCAAGTGTGGCACCCGTTATGGCCATTCCAGCTCCAATGAGCTCCGTCATCTTAGTATGCTCTGTATCAAATAGTGTTTCTTTCGTGGTTATGAGTAGAGTGCTATCCAATGCAAGTTTTCTTTTCTTGACTGTCCTTTTCATCACATATTTTCTCTTCCTGCCATAAGCAATGGCCTGCACATCGATGATTTCATCCATAGGTTCCATAATCTGTTGATCTCCCCAGGACAACGTATTGCCAAGGATTCTTGGTGTGTAGATATGATCCATGGAATCTTCATGTGGCTAAGTCTCTCCCATCGACAATTTCTCCAGTGAACTGAGGAATTTAGCCTTAGAAGCGATTGTGGCATCCTGACCGCCCTCTCGAGATTCTGTTACAATTTCATCGGGAGCCAGATTAGATACTTCGCCTTGGTTTTCCTCCTAGGTGATTACAACTAGAGATATGTGTGAAACCTTTAATCCTTCATCATCATCATATATAATGATTAGGTCCACAAGAACGACTAGAACCCTTGTTCTGCTTGATACTCCTGCTGGCCTTTGTTGAAATGCAGTTGTTATCAGAGATCTCACTTGGACAGTTTCTTCTTGATCGACAATTTATGTTGATGGATCGACACTTGAGCGATTTGGCTCTACCCCCTGGTCTTTGGTGTTGATCGGGGTAATCCTCATCAGTTCAATCAATGGGTTAAGTGGAGGATCTTGTTTTTCCCTTTGTATGGCTATTTGGGCTTCTTCGAGTAACAACATTCCCCTCCTTCGTGCCTCTGCTGCTTCCACTGTTATGCTTTCATCTCTGACCCCGAGAGCTTCTTGATCTATTTGCTCTATTGTCTCAGCCTGCTCATCCAGGGACATTGTTTTGAACTTAGTCATATTCGAGTTGGCCCTTATTTGCGGTACTTCTTGCCAGTCCTGAGCGCCTTTAGTGAAGATTTCATCTTCAAAGTTATCATGAGCATACAACCAATAAGAGGATACATGTGTCGCGTTGGGGAACTAAGCCCTTGGGATCATGCTTGTGAAAGCGACCTATATGAAACTAGTACTCAAGCTGATTGAGCCCCTCCTGCTTCACATACGTAGTGTCTATGACCATGTAAAATCCTATGTGGAAACCATAGGGAATAAAAGCACTCTTCTTGTCTTTGACCAGGGAGGAATTATATCCTTGCAAGATGGTATGGTAGTAGATCTCCCCCAAAATGAGGCGATCTAGGACATGAACAGGAAGAAGGTGGGGTGCGTCAGTAGTTCTGAACACTCTAATATAAGTGCTCGTTTCTTCGAAGTACTAGAGGCCAACTTTTTCTATCATCTTCTTTTCCGCCAGCAAAATCCAAGGGAACTCTTTTCTAAAAATGAGGAAGTAAACCATGGATAGGAACTCATCACATATTAAATCATATGATCTCTTATATATGTTTTCCCACAATATGCTGAAATAGGCATGTACAGGCAATTCAGAAACATGCCAGCTCAAATTCATACCTACAAAAATGTTTCTTGCGCAAATTACATCCAGCAAGTAGGATGCCATGTAGAAAGTTGAAACCTCTCCTTCCTTTGGTGTCTAAGCCTGTGAAATATTTATGATGAGATGTTTGGAGATAATGGCTCCCCAATTGAAGCTGCTCCCTGAAATTTCCACGGTGTATGCTAAGGGCACCCATGCCTCCGAAAATTTGGAGCAATCCTTTTCTCCATATAACCGATAGATTAACGCCATCAGATACATGTATGGCTCTCGAAGATTTACCGTGTTGTACCAACCAGTGCTCCTATTTGTGAATTTCTTGTCTTCTTTCCACCACGAGGCTAGAAATCGACTGGTATCATGGATCTCATAAAAATTGACCACAAAGTCTGTGTTTAGCATTTCCTCCGGTTCTCTAAGTTTGTAGTACTTCTGCACCTCCATCGAAAGGAAAACACCAACACACTCACCTTGTTCATTGTTGATGGTGCACTTTACCATGTCAGCGTGGTAAATTATCCATCCCAAGTCTTTGATGCAGGGCAGGACTGGGGTCTGACTAGCCACCCTGTGCAGATTTGACCTCCGAATGTTTGGAAACACCTCATCATCCAATATTCAGACATTTGGATTGCTATGAGGCGTGAACTCAAGGTAGTCCTCCTAACTAATTTTGTTGTACAGGTCTCCCCAATACATGAGCACCACTTTAGATCCCGTGGTCTCTTTTGTGTCACTGAACACTAGAGGATGGATAAACTGCTTCTTGGTGGATGTGCGGATAACAAATTTCGTCTTTGAGGCAAAATCCAACTCCCTTGCAGCACTCGACGTAGATCCTTCCCCGACCTCTGGTTCTTTTAGCTTGGGTGTCCTTGGCGAGTGCCTGGTTGTCAGCTTTCTTGGAGGCATTTTCTGCAAACAGACAAAGTGAGATACCAACCTCTAATAGTATTATGGATGCAATTGAAAATGTATATATTATGAAGACAACACATACCTCTTCCTTGCAAAAGATTAACCTAGTTTAGAGTTAAAGATCGACTGGTAGCTCTTAATCACTCTCTCTCACTCCTTCGACTACTCCGAGGAATAAAACATTTGTGCACAGAATGGAGCGTTCAAATATGTCTTTGTATTTTAAACAAAGAGCATACTTACCTTGTCGCATCAGTCCTTAAATTCAAGGTTGTAAATGTGTTCTGCACCATCTATCACTAAATCAAAACCACACTTGGGATTAAATGCAATGCAAACTGGCGACATGGGAGCGGGTTACTTTGTATTTTATCGACAGATTCAAACTTCTACTACTTGGTCGGTGCACGGGATAGTAATGCGGGTTGAGGGAAACATTAATTAGCCTCTTAAATAACAAAATCTGATCAGACTTGTCCCTGTCGAAAGCATCCCATCAAACTATCGACCCTTCTCGTATTTTCAACACTAGTGTGATCAACGTTAGGAAAAAGGCAGTGCCTTGAAATGGAAACANATAGTTTCCAAAGATGGGATTAGGGTGGTGTTGAGGGGTCCGAGATCCCTTTAACTCAACAACAAAAACTAAACCTGCCTAAGAGGCCCAATTAGACTTGTAAGCGTTTGATGAGTGGTAAGGTTCTCGAGATTCTCGATCTGGCGGGGTTTCTCAATGGGCTTTAATTGTGATTGACAAATACATATGTATTTTCTGTTAAGCCTTCTCCTTAGGCTAGGAATTTCTCTTTTTGGTTCTTTTTTTCTAAAGTTAAAACAAAATGAAGATGAAACTCTAGACTAGATGACAGAGAGAAGCTAACTATGTGTTTTGGTGGAAGCATGGATTCATGATAACCTTTACCCTAGCATGCAAACGGAAAATGTCTAAACAACTTCAAAATAGCATTAATACCATTTTAATTAGTGGACATTCAACATCGTCTGAGATAATAGTTAAAGAAAAGAAACATACATGTGATTAAAAGCTAGTGCAAGAAAAGTAATATCCAATACTCTATCACCAATCACGGGTTAAAACAATCGATTTCTAATCACCAATTTAGAATAAAAGAAATGTTACAACATCATAAGATAACTTTAAATACAAGTACAACAACTCTAACTCAACAAAGCAACAAATATTGAATCCGAAGACAACGATAATCCTCCTCGGTCAAAACACATTGGCGCCTTAGATGATATAAGTGTGTTTGGTTCTAAACAAAACTTCTCAATTAAATAAACTTGCACATAAGTAAAATTATTACAAAATTTCAGAAACTCTTTCTCTCTAAAACCATCGACCTGTAACACGAGGTCGATCTTCCTATTTATAAAGAATCACTAAGCTAAAAATCACTAATAAAAGTCGTGTTAAGTGAAACAAAATAACACGTGGCAGATTTATCTCTTTGTTCTCCTAAGATCATCTGATCCTTTCACTGTAGTGGATTATTTCTATCATATTGAGACCACTGGAAGAAGAGGTCTTCGCATGTGTTTGCATATGGGAACCTATGTTGATCCATCGGGGTAGAGAGGAATTCCTTTATATCTACTACCCGTTCCTTGTACTTGATCAATTTTACAGTTAAGCACTATAAGACTGCCAGAGCTTTGATTGAGGCTTCCATGAACTTCTTTGCCAAACCCAGGATCATGCTTGAAGTTTGCAAAATATCCATTTCCCATGCCAGGTCTTGCTCTGCATGATGTTTAAAAATATCTTGTAAGTCGATGAAATCTTTCGTTGGACCAAACTCTAGCAAATTGATGCCCTTGATTTGCAGGTTGATTTTCTCCTAGCTTTTCTCATATTCTACCCACCTTTCTTGCATTTTTTGCTGAGGCTCTTGGACCATGGACACCCAATGTTCAACTGCTTTTTGTATTTGAGAGATGATAATCTCCATGAACACTCGGATACCATGATCCTTTGTTTCACAACCTTTCTGTATTTAACTAATGTAATCGATTCGTTCCAAGGCCTGATGTGCCTTTTCGAACCACAGCTACATATCTTTGCATGTCACCATACCCCTTAAAGTATCTTCTTGAAGATAGACTATCCGGGTGGTGAAGAGGTCTCTTTCTCTTCTTAATTTCCCATACATTTCTCAGAACTCACTCTTTAAGAGTACCACCACCTGTGTCAAGTTCTTGTAGTACTCAACCTGATGACGAAGATAGTCCAATTCTTTTCTCATGGAAGTTGCCTCCTCTTCGTCCTTCTTTTCTCTGTCAAGTGTGGCACCCGTTATGGCCATTCCAGCTCCAATGAGCTCCGTCATCTTAGTATGCTCTGTATCAAATAGTGTTTCTTTCGTGGTTATGAGTAGAGTGCTATCCAATGCAAGTTTTCTTTTCTTGACTGTCCTTTTCATCACATATTTTCTCTTCCTGCCATAAGCAATGGCCTGCACATCGATGATTTCATCCATAGGTTCCATAATCTGTTGATCTCCCCAGGACAACGTATTGCCAAGGATTCTTGGTGTGTAGATATGATCCATGGAATCTTCATGTGGCTAAGTCTCTCCCATCGACAATTTCTCCAGTGAACTGAGGAATTTAGCCTTAGAAGCGATTGTGGCATCCTGACCGCCCTCTCGAGATTCTGTTACAATTTCATCGGGAGCCAGATTAGATACTTCGCCTTGGTTTTCCTCCTAGGTGATTACAACTAGAGATATGTGTGAAACCTTTAATCCTTCATCATCATCATATATAATGATTAGGTCCACAAGAACGACTAGAACCCTTGTTCTGCTTGATACTCCTGCTGGCCTTTGTTGAAATGCAGTTGTTATCAGAGATCTCACTTGGACAGTTTCTTCTTGATCGACAATTTATGTTGATGGATCGACACTTGAGCGATTTGGCTCTACCCCCTGGTCTTTGGTGTTGATCGGGGTAATCCTCATCAGTTCAATCAATGGGTTAAGTGGAGGATCTTGTTTTTCCCTTTGTATGGCTATTTGGGCTTCTTCGAGTAACAACATTCCCCTCCTTCGTGCCTCTGCTGCTTCCACTGTTATGCTTTCATCTCTGACCCCGAGAGCTTCTTGATCTATTTGCTCTATTGTCTCAGCCTGCTCATCCAGGGACATTGTTTTGAACTTAGTCATATTCGAGTTGGCCCTTATTTGCGGTACTTCTTGCCAGTCCTGAGCGCCTTTAGTGAAGATTTCATCTTCAAAGTTATCATGAGCATACAACCAATAAGAGGATACATGTGTCGCGTTGGGGAACTAAGCCCTTGGGATCATGCTTGTGAAAGCGACCTATATGAAACTAGTACTCAAGCTGATTGAGCCCCTCCTGCTTCACATACGTAGTGTCTATGACCATGTAAAATCCTATGTGGAAACCATAGGGAATAAAAGCACTCTTCTTGTCTTTGACCAGGGAGGAATTATATCCTTGCAAGATGGTATGGTAGTAGATCTCCCCCAAAATGAGGCGATCTAGGACATGAACAGGAAGAAGGTGGGGTGCGTCAGTAGTTCTGAACACTCTAATATAAGTGCTCGTTTCTTCGAAGTACTAGAGGCCAACTTTTTCTATCATCTTCTTTTCCGCCAGCAAAATCCAAGGGAACTCTTTTCTAAAAATGAGGAAGTAAACCATGGATAGGAACTCATCACATATTAAATCATATGATCTCTTATATATGTTTTCCCACAATATGCTGAAATAGGCATGTACAGGCAATTCAGAAACATGCCAGCTCAAATTCATACCTACAAAAATGTTTCTTGCGCAAATTACATCCAGCAAGTAGGATGCCATGTAGAAAGTTGAAACCTCTCCTTCCTTTGGTGTCTAAGCCTGTGAAATATTTATGATGAGATGTTTGGAGATAATGGCTCCCCAATTGAAGCTGCTCCCTGAAATTTCCACGGTGTATGCTAAGGGCACCCATGCCTCCGAAAATTTGGAGCAATCCTTTTCTCCATATAACCGATAGATTAACGCCATCAGATACATGTATGGCTCTCGAAGATTTACCGTGTTGTACCAACCAGTGCTCCTATTTGTGAATTTCTTGTCTTCTTTCCACCACGAGGCTAGAAATCGACTGGTATCATGGATCTCATAAAAATTGACCACAAAGTCTGTGTTTAGCATTTCCTCCGGTTCTCTAAGTTTGTAGTACTTCTGCACCTCCATCGAAAGGAAAACACCAACACACTCACCTTGTTCATTGTTGATGGTGCACTTTACCATGTCAGCGTGGTAAATTATCCATCCCAAGTCTTTGATGCAGGGCAGGACTGGGGTCTGACTAGCCACCCTGTGCAGATTTGACCTCCGAATGTTTGGAAACACCTCATCATCCAATATTCAGACATTTGGATTGCTATGAGGCGTGAACTCAAGGTAGTCCTCCTAACTAATTTTGTTGTACAGGTCTCCCCAATACATGAGCACCACTTTAGATCCCGTGGTCTCTTTTGTGTCACTGAACACTAGAGGATGGATAAACTGCTTCTTGGTGGATGTGCGGATAACAAATTTCGTCTTTGAGGCAAAATCCAACTCCCTTGCAGCACTCGACGTAGATCCTTCCCCGACCTCTGGTTCTTTTAGCTTGGGTGTCCTTGGCGAGTGCCTGGTTGTCAGCTTTCTTGGAGGCATTTTCTGCAAACAGACAAAGTGAGATACCAACCTCTAATAGTATTATGGATGCAATTGAAAATGTATATATTATGAAGACAACACATACCTCTTCCTTGCAAAAGATTAACCTAGTTTAGAGTTAAAGATCGACTGGTAGCTCTTAATCACTCTCTCTCACTCCTTCGACTACTCCGAGGAATAAAACATTTGTGCACAGAATGGAGCGTTCAAATATGTCT
This sequence comes from Picea glauca, assembly GCA_000966675.3. Classification (NCBI taxonomy): domain Eukaryota; kingdom Viridiplantae; phylum Streptophyta; class Pinopsida; order Pinales; family Pinaceae; genus Picea; species Picea glauca. The sequence goes on along the minus strand of JZKD02S0007574.1, from coordinate 28,805 downwards.
TTGTATTTTAAACAAAGAGCATACTTACCTTGTCGCATCAGTCCTTAAATTCAAGGTTGTAAATGTGTTCTGCACCATCTATCACTAAATCAAAACCACACTTGGGATTAAATGCAATGCAAACTGGCGACATGGGAGCGGGTTACTTTGTATTTTATCGACAGATTCAAACTTCTACTACTTGGTCGGTGCACGGGATAGTAATGCGGGTTGAGGGAAACATTAATTAGCCTCTTAAATAACAAAATCTGATCAGACTTGTCCCTGTCGAAAGCATCCCATCAAACTATCGACCCTTCTCGTATTTTCAACACTAGTGTGATCAACGTTAGGAAAAAGGCAGTGCCTTGAAATGGAAACANAAACTTCTACTACTTGGTCGGTGCATGGGATAATAATGCGGGTTGAGGGAAACATTAATTAGCCTCTTAAATAACAAAATCTGACTAGACTTGTCCTTGCCGAAAGCATCCCATAAAACTATCGACCCTTCTCGTATTTTCAACACTGGTATGATCAACGTTAGGAAAAAGGCAGTGCCTTGAAATGGAAACAAAGTGTAGAGCGACCAGGATTGCTAATCTAGAATGTGGGAGATTTGAACCCCCCCCCACCGTACAATGTCCTATGATCCTGTTGAGTTGATCGATGATCAACGCTTTTCTTAAGCATTTTTTTTATTGATACTTTTAGTCAAAAGCTTCGATGCCGACCCAAAACTCCGTACAATGCTGACATGGAAACGTTGACTTGGAGATACGAACACGACAAGGGGAACATCAAGAGATGACGTAGGGAGAGCAGGCCACATTGTACGAATTGCTTACACGACAAATACACGTGGCAGTCGATTTTGACCTTTTCGTGGGAAACATTACTTCATCATCGGTGATTTCTTCTGGACACAAGTCTGGTTTCCACACTATATTATACCGATGCCAATGTCATAACGATGATCAACGATCGATGATTTTTTTTTCTAAAGTGGTATTTTTCGTAGTTTCGTCTCTCGAATTATGCCGATGTCGAAGATGTGTCGGTGATTGAAAATCGACGATGGTAGTTCATTCCGTTTGCGATTTAAATATTGAAACTTGCTGACACCGAAGATTATCAGTGATGTTAAAAGACTATCTTATAGGCCAAATTTCGTTGATAGATGATTGTTAATAGTTTTAAACCGTGCATTTTTGGGCCTATCGCGCATTGTTACTTAGAAAAATCAATCTGTCAAAACTGAACAAAAAAGCCGATGATAAAATTTAATGATATAAAAGAAAGAAAAATCCATTCATCCATAATACCAACTCTGACTTAGAAAAAAGAAAAGTGGTACACAAAAAGAAAAGATTTCGCAAAACTACTTTTAGGGTGTGTTGAGTGCTCAACATGTGGATCCCTTAAAAGTCAAAGCCATTCTCACTTTACTCCCTCCCAACAACCTCACCAAACTCCAAAGTTTGCAAGGGAAGGTAAAATTTCTTCGCCTTTTTATTTGCAATTACGTCAAAATCACTAAAGGATTCATGAGATTGTTGCAGAAAGATGCCCCTTTCATCTGGGATGCAACTTCTCAACGCTCATTTGATGATCTCAAACTCGCTTTAACGAACACCACTTTTGCATCCATCCAATTATGCGAAATATTACATGCTTTATTTGGGTGCCTGGGCTTCCACTATTGCTATGGTGTTAGTGCAAGAGGATGATGACGGCACCGAACATGTGATCTACTATTTGAGTAAGAGTCTATCAGGTCATTAAATCCAATATTAGCATGTCGAAAAGTTTGCTTTGGCAACGATTATTGTCATCCAAATCTTGAATCGTTAAGTACTTGGGGGAAAATATTCGAAATGGATCGTCATTCTCCAAGAATTCAATCTCGAGTTTGCCAAATCCAAAGCTAAGAAATCATTAGTTTTTGCGGAATTAATTTGTGATCTTCCCCATACTGATGAGAATACTAGGCCCAACAATTCCCTTCCCGATTAATCCATGTTCCTCATGAGTACGTTTGATCCATGGTATGGAGACATTCTTCTCTATCTCTAGACCCAACGTTTTCAACCTAGCATTTCACGTGATGAACGACGTCGCATTAGACACCATTCAAAGTGTTACCTTATAATTGGCAACACCTTGTACCGTCGTGGCATTGATATTGTATTACAACGTTGCTTAACCCATGAAGAGGTTGAACAAGTTTTAAATGACTGTCACCTTCGAGCTTGTGGCGGTCATCTTTCTGGGATGGCTAGAACCCAAATTTTTTTACGCGTCGGTTATTTTTGGCCTTCCATATTCAAAGATTGCAATGAGGTCGTTAAAAAATGCCCACCCTATCAGATCTTTTAGAAGAAAGCATGTACCCACCTAGCTCCACTTCATCGCATTGTTGTCGCCGGCCCCTTTGCCAAATGTGGTATTGTTTTCATGCAATGTAAGCCTACCTCAGTCGGAGGGCATGGTTATATTATCATTGCGGTCGATTATTTCACTAAATGGGATGAGGCTATGCCTACATTCCTTAACGATGGCCGAACTACCACACTTTTGGTGTTCAATCACATCATCGCTCTATTTGGTGTCCCACAAGCTATTGTAACTAATCATGGACCGCATTTCCAGAACTAGATGATGGGTGATGTTAGTCTCTAATTTTGACTTGGTTTAGTGAGAAACCCTTGTCC
>JZKD02S0007574.1:0-21156 GCA_000966675.3 Picea glauca | reverse complement strand
TTTCAAGTAATGATTTCAAGTTGATACCCCTGTTTCTTTATAATATATTGAAACTAAACTTTGTGAAATTGACAAATTGAAGATTTCACTTTCCTTTTTCTTGAATTGGTTTACTCCATCTATGTAACTACCTATTATTCATCCAATGGGATATGCAATGTTTTAATCTTGATTTTCATGCCATGCTGCAAACTTGACCCAGTTTTCAACCATTATACCAAAACCAAATCATAAAACCCTTAAAAACACTTTGCAATAAAATCAATGATGCCCTAGCTTGCCCTTACCAGTCGAGTGCAACTTTAGGGACTAACAGGTGAATTGGGCACCAAGTTAGGTTTTCACCATGAAAATTCATCCCCCTACTAACCTCAAGAAAATGGACATGTTGAAGCCATCATCAAAGTCTTGAAAACCATGCTTCAATGCATGGTAGGAGTGAACAAAACCTCTTGGCATTTGCAACTCTTCTCCACACTCCGGGCTTATCGAACTTCAGTTAAAACAACCACTGGATTTACACCCTTCTAGTTGGTATACAAGATAGAAGAAGTATTACAGATCGAATGTGAGATTCCCTCTTTGAAACTCACCGTATAAATCCTACCCCATACTTCTGCTGAAGAGGAACGATTTTTATATTTAACCAATATGGATGAAACCCATCACAATGTTGCTTTCATCAATGAGACATATAAAAAACACTTCAAAAATCAATATGATAAGTCCATCCAACCTCGCACTTTCGCAGAAGGAGATCTGGTCCCGCTCTATGATCAAGATCATGACAAACTTGGGGCAGGAAAGTTAGAACCCAATGTGGCACAGACCATACATCATAAAACACATGTTACATAGAGGCGCCTTTGAGTTAGTGGATTACGATGGATTTTCTCTCGGTGAGCCCCAAAATGGGATTTACCTCAAGAAGTACTATGCATATAATATCTCTCATGCCCGCCTTTCACATTATTGTACTATATGCTTTTCATATGGTGTGTCTTTACTTTTGCATGCATGAGTTTTACCCGAGTTGATTATACTTTTCTTTGTAATTGAATATGCATAAGACATCATCCTTTCCCATCTATTTCAGGTTTGTGGATGGCGCTAGTCAACATACACAAAATATTGCTTCTTCATCTTGGGTCATTTACCACTCTGAGGAGTTAGTGAGTTCAGGAGGAATTTGCCTTGGATCTGCGACCAATAATGTTGTAGAATATCATGTCATCATCGAACTTTTAACCAAATCCTCTTCTCTAGGTATATCTCAATTGATTATCAACCTTGATTCTCAACTCATGGTCCGTCAACTAAACCATGCGTACGCCATTCGTAATCTAGTTTTTCTACATCTCCATCTAAGGGTTCACTGTCTCGAAAGATCTTTTGAATTTCTAGAATATAGACATATATCAAGAGAAGTCAATATGATTATGGATTCATTAGCAAATTATATGTTAGATTGGTACATTGCGTACAGATAAATGTTTGGGACATAAAGCATATAAATAAAAACATCACATAAAACAAAAAATACAATATAAGAAGCCACCGCAAAACTCGTTTGTATATAAGCTTGATAGAAAAAGTTTTGTCAAAATACATCGTCCAAAAATTACATAGCGGGGAAAAACATGGGCCTTTATGCCCATAAAAACATCATAAAATACTAAAAGTGTCTGGAGGCTCTACTCATCTCCCTAAACCATGTTGTGCTCAACATAACACACTACTGCTCTCGCCACTCGTCGTAGAAAATGACCGAGACCTTTAGGTACCCCGGCTATATGTCTCTGAAGGTGTAGGGGTACATCTCACATTCTCATGGAAGGAACTCCCATGGTCAAAATACAAAGGTTCCTCTCCACCTCTAAGAGTCCTCCTACTCCGACGTCATGCTCTGTCGTTGCCTAAGCATCTCCGTGACATCCTAGTGTTGGCATCTGTGTCAGACGTGACACACCTTTGTCTGCATGATGAAAACAAAATGACTTAGTTCCCTTGTCGTACAACTAAAAACATATAAAAAACAAAAATATTGTTACAAGATTATGATCTTTTGTACTTGATACATCCCATTGTTATCCTCGGGAAGCACTAAATATGCATTACCCCTAAAGTCCACTCCATCATATGGAAAATCCTCGATCACCACAAGCTACCTCCTCCACCATGCAAAGAAGTCAACAACAAATCGAAAAGCTGAGGGTTCATTCCCCAACCTAGGGGAAATAATAGTCCCAATACCTAATACGTTATTACTTAGGTCTCAAAGTTTGGCAAAGACCAGAGAAGATCTTCCTTAACCAAGGGAAGTATGCAGTTGAAATATTAAAGAGGTTTGATATGTTGGAATATAAATCCATGACTACACCCATAGAAACAAATTTGAAGCTCTTGGTTGATACTTTGTCGGAGTTGGTTGATGCTACTTTGTACAGACATATTATTGGTTCATTGATGTATCTGAAGAATACCAGGCCATATATATGTTTTTCATTGTGTTGGTATCTGGTAGAACCCAGACGTGTTCACCTTGATGATGCAAAACATGTGATGAGATACCTTAAGGGTACATTGGGTTTTGGTCTATGTTATACTAGATATCACGACTTCAGACTGAGTGGTTATACCGATTCAGATTGGGCTGGAAGTGTCTCTGATAGAAAGAGCACCTCAAGGAGTTGTTTCAATCTGGGGTCAGCCATGATCTCATGGCAGAGTAGGAAGCAATCAAGTATTGCTCTCAGCATGGAAGAAGCGAAATATATTGCACCGTGTTCCGCTAGTGGTGAAGCCATATGGTTTCAGATTTTGTTGACATATATATCTGATCTGGAGATGGAAGCCACCGTGATCCTATGTGCTAACCATAGTTGTATAAATATTATGTGTTCCATGATGAGTCAAAGCACATAGAGATCCAATATCACTTCATTCGTGATATGGTGCATAAAGGAGCCATAAAGCTCCATTATGTTGGCATGGATGAACAAGTTGTTGATGTGTTGACCAAGCCTCTGTCTCGTGTAAAGTTTAAGCACTTTCGAGACAAGCTTGGTGCAGTCTGAAAGGACCTCCTTCGAAAGGGGGAGTTGTTGTGATGCCAGCCTAGTGCTGAAGATTTCCAGCTTCATGTTGATTTTTTTGTGATGCCAGCCTAGTGATGAATTTTTCCAGCTTCGTGCTGATGTTTTTAAGATGCCAACCTCGTGCTGAAGATTTCCAGCTTCATGTTGATGTTGTTGAGATTCCAGCCTCATGCTGAAGATTTCCAGCTTCGTGTTGATGTTGTTGAGATGCTAGCCTCGTGCTAAATATTTCCATCTTCATGCTGATGTTGTTGAGATGCCAGCCTTGTGCCAAATATCTCCAGCTTCGTGCTGATGTTGTTGCGATACTAGCTTCGTGCTGAAGATTTCCAACTTCGTGTTGATGTTGTTGAGATGTCAGCTTCATGTTGAATATTTCCAGCTTTGTGCTGAAGATTTCCATCCTAGTGTTGATGTCGATGATGCTCCAGCCTTCGTGTTGTGATGTTGTTTTTGTTGATGGTGTATCAACCTTGTGTTGTTATTGATTATGATGATGTATTAGTGTTATACTAATTCATGTTGATGCAGATGATGATGATGCCATTCCAGTTCCTTACTGTGGATGATGATATTGATGATGATAGAAACTTCCGATGATTTATAGATATGCCAATCAGTGTTCCAGATGTTGTTGATGTTGTTGCCCTCTCTCTCTCTCCTGATGATGTTGTAGAATACCCTTCTTGTTAAGGGGAGTGTTGAAATATTGTAACTGCAAAGAGTATTATATTTATTTATTGAGTCATTATTCATTAGATCAATCCCCTTTTGTGAATTGATCATGTCGGGCATTGTAATTGACCAAATCACCTTTTGCGGATTGGTCAAACCCTAATTGTATTATGAAAATTAAGAAGTTGCCCCCCAAGCCTAATTAAAGGGGTTTTAACCACTAAGAAGACACGTCATCCCTTCCCAGTGAAGAGACACCTTTCCAACACTTACCAACTAGTATAAATAAAGAAGGCTAGCACCTCGTTATCTCACTCACTCATTCGCTCATCAAGTGCACAAGTTTGGTAGTTGCAGTTGGGAAAATAAGGAAGAGAGAGGCACATTACTCAGTGTTGGATATTCTCTAGTGTTTTGGTTTATTGTCTTGGCATTCTATTGGCTATCTATATTAAAGAAGTTTTTACTGGGTTTTCTCCCCAATGAGGGTTTCCCAGGATAAATGTTGTGTATCTTGTGGTTGTGTTTCTCTCAGTGATTCTACCTATGATATTGCTATCTAGTAAATTGAAAAGAAACCTAATAATAGTTCAAAATTTAACATGAAGAATATCATTTGAGAATGTTGATATATATGCTATCACATAGATCCACATTATATTGGTTTGTGGATATGATTATCATCTTGTAGCTCCACTGTGTATTTTTTATGGCTATGATCAGTTCATGTCGTAGAGGTATGGATCCACATTGTATCTCTAGTGGCCATACCATTAGTCAATATCATCATGGATCTGCGGTGTATTTATTGGTGGCCATACTTCGAGTTACTTGTAGTCCGAGCATAGGTATTCCTGCCTCGGGAATGGAACACATAATAACATTGTTTGATGGTTTCCTGCAGCTTCTACCAGGTTCCCCAACTCTGTACCCCTGCTTCAAAGAATCTACAAAGTGTTTCTGTCATCAACGTTCAACTTCTGACTTCACACTTTGGGGGGAAATCTATTACACATCAAAATTCCTCACTTTGACAGTGTCACATTCTCATTATTGTAAGTGTCATAAGTGTCACACTTTTGTCGTAAGTGTCATAAGTGTCACATTCTATTTATGTAAGTGTTGCATCATGAACGACATTGTGAAAACACTTGCTACAAACTCTAAAACATGTTAGAAGAAGAAGCCCCATCATTTGACAGTCGAAACAAATGTTTTTCTATGGGAATTGCTCATCTTGGCAACTTTTGTGAAGATCAACGCTCCCCTTCTCATACACAGGGAGTGCTAGCGCTCTTTGTCCATCTCAGGGGGAGTGTTATAGCACTCTGTTTCCCATTCTAAGGGAGCATTGAGTTGGTTGAGGAAATCTCAGAAGAAATCTCATTTTCTTATAAAGATAACTATGAATGGATCGAGTTGGTTTGGATCGAATCTAACTCCAGGGCTGCATCTAAGGGATATATCACAACTATTGGAGCCATATCCTAAATTAATTTCCAAATATACCCAAGGTAGTTGAGCCTCTCAAATATTATAAATAGAGGTATTGCCATGGTGAACAAAGAGCATAAAATCAACAAAGCATTGTTATTTTGATTATGGATCTTTCGAGCAAGGGTTGGACGAGGAGGACTTGGAGAGGCCGCTGCAACATCATTTGAAGATTGTAAGTTTCCTTTTGAAGTTCTCATTAATATACTTGGCCTATTTCCTTCAAGTGTGTGTATACATGTGCTTGTCTATGCTTGTCTTAATCTTCATAGATCGATTGATTTTATCTAATCCATTAGAGTAGGATATAGTCATTTGTTTCTTGTTTTCCATTGTAGGTATTGTTTGGAGCTCGTGAATTGGAGCAACTTGGACAAACGTCGTAAACGAGGTACATCATACTTCCCCTCCTTCTCTCTTTTTCGATGGATAAAATGAACCTATAGGAATGGTAGTGTCCAAATGTGATTTTATGTCTTGGTAGAGAGGTCTGTAATCCAAGGGAAAGTTCACTTGTCTGCACAAGAATATTTCCATAACAAGAATTGATGAATCCACTAGGGAGAGAATTTTTAGCTTGTTCTTTCCTTGGTTCGTCTGTGACCTTTTCCTATCCTTAGATCCTATTTGATGATTTAATCTGTCTTTACATCTTTTTGTCTTTGCTAAGTTGTCTCACAGATCCTGTTACTGAATTTCCCTGAGTTATTGAGCATTTTAAGTTTTTCTCAAATGTTCCTCAGAACTAGCGTCGTTCTGTAGATCAAGTTAGAGTGTTGTTGCTTAATCAATGCTCCCCTAGAGTCTATCAAGGAGTGTTGCAACGCTTTGGTGCTTTGGTTACCAGAGCGTCGATTTTTCTTTCTTTGAAAAATTGTTGACTTTATTGCTTGTTGGGTATAGTCTTTGGATCTCTTTCTCTAACTCAGATCTTATTCTGTCAGATCTTACCCTCTGTTTGACTCAAACTTGCTACCTTTCATTCTTTTAGTCTTTATTGAGTTTGTGTTGCCTTTCCTTATTGCAAAATCGATCATTCTCTCTCAAAATTGGTTCCTTTTTGTCGCTCTGCTCAATTATCTGATTAATTAGAGGTTGTTTTCTTTATCTTTGATCACTTACTCAATTCCAGAAGACTATAAAGTGTGACTTTTGGTTTCTTAGTTTTTTTCTTTGAGTGAATAGTTTGGTGCTTATTCTTCTTTCGGTCTCTTGTTTACTACTGAGAGTGTCTTTGTTTGTGTGTCGATTGCTTCTTACTTTTTCAAATCATAGTAGTGAACCTTTTTCATTATTAGTGAAAGAACGAAGCATTAGATGAACATCTTAGTTTGCATCCACATTCAAACAAAGAAATACTTGTATGCATTGGTTTTGGATATTGAAAAGGTCTTCTTTATAATTTACCAATTGTTTGAATTCTTGTTGAGAACAAAATAGTATAAAATTTTGCATTCTTGAGAGTTTGTTAGTGACAAAAGAAAAAAAAAACCTACTCCTTCCTGTAGCTAGAAATTCATTGAAAATAAAGTTTTCATATCATTACTTTTACCTTTTTTTGGAGTCGAGTCTCAAACATCATCAGTTTCACTATCATCCACCCTTGTGTAACGAACAACCATGAAAATGAGCACTAATTAAAATTTAACTAGAAACTTTTATTTTTGGGATATTTACACCAACATTAGACTAGGACTAGAGCTTTGGAATAGACTGTGAGAATAAATATCCAAAGCATTCAAGACAAACTCAGAATCATGTGATAGGGAGAGCAAATCCAACCTTCGTATAAGCATAGTTGGGATCCCCCTCTCACATAGGGGTTAAACAGGAGGTCGTGTGTGGGAGAGAAACAAAGATTATCCCTCTGAGGCTTAACCAATCATAGTAGTATGATCATATATTAGGGGTTCTTCTTGAGGATCAACTGTTTTCATTTGGTCTCGGATCTTCATGAATTCTGAATCCGTTCAGGGCCCTATGGAGTTTAACGATCCATGTGTCCTCAGTTCCCTTGAAGAAATTCATACTTGATATCCTACCCATATGTTCAGATTCAACTGTCAACTGTACCTTCCCAAAGGTTGATTGCAAGTTGGTATCCTTAGTGGCCATAATATTTAGGGTCCTTACACAAGGTGACGATGAAGGAAAGTCTTTGTTGTACCTATAACAAACATTGTTCAAACTCACTCGGGCTCCTTGTAGGGTAACCCAAGGGTAAAACCATGAGAGAACTTGCACCAAGGTTTAAGTCTGTTAAGAAGGATGCCAATGTAACTGATCCACCTACTCATATCCTATCCCCTTCTCAATTTTATCACATGGTGTTGGATTTCATCACCAACTAGTACATTCATAAAGAGAAGACATTGTTTTGCTTATTGGTTTTCTTGATTTCCTAGGGAGTGTTGTTTGTTTAACTTACTTGTCTTTAAAATCGATACTGTGGCCGATAAAGGTCTTGGTAGATCATGTAGGATGCAAGGGTTTCCTCCAGAAGGATACAAACCCTTACCTCCTAACTCACCTGAAGACACTTACCGTGAAGAGGTCGAAAACCATTTAGACGTTGGGAATGCTGCCACTCCTTTGCTAGAAAATCCTGAGAGAGCTTTAGTGTCGGTTCAGGAAGGTTCCACCCTTTCCTGTAAACCCATCTTTGGAAATTCCTCACGATATACTCCTTGTTCAAGTGGACTCCTCATGTAACATTATAGTAGAATATTACCCTATCTTACCGTCATGGTCATATGATCAACTAAACATGGAACAAATATAACCAAATTTCAATGAAGAATACACTACCCATGTTCGCTCTACTGAGATAATATATCCACAAAAAAATCCTATTTTTCCAATATGCAGAACTCCATCGGGTCGGGATATTTATGAAAAATTTAATTTTGTCCAAGCTCTCTTTGACCCTCCACATTCATCCACCACCACCAGTGCAGATGCGAGACCATCAGGTCAGCCTATTGACCATCCCATCAATCAAACGATCAATCTCGCTACCACTTCCAGACAGGTTAAAAGTGAAACATGAGTCATATTACCTAGTCATTTGAAAAGTACCCTGACGATTATGCCTACCATCCCTCTTCAAGCAACAACTTCATATACTCCACATAACCCTATTGGGACAGCTTCACATCAAAGGATGAAAAACCCTACCACACAACAAAACCCAATTGCGGGACAAATCCCTACTGGGGGAAACCCCCATTCAATGGAAAAATCCATACTAGGGGGAAAACATCCTTCGATGCACAAATTATGACTGCGAGAAAACTCCCTTTTACCATTAAAATCCTAGTTTCTACCCAACCGATGGCAGCGGGACAATCCCAACCTTCATTTACTGGAAACCCATTACAATATTGGGGACCAACCCAGGGAGGATTTTTTCATCAAACACATCGGGGAGGATCATCAAACCCCAACCCATAAGGAGGAATCCTAAATCCCAACCCTTTTGGATTACATTTTGGACAACCCTTCCTAGGGGTCCTGAATCCTACTTGGGGTCCTTAAGGCCAACCATATTTTCCTCCTCAAGGGAAAATTCCTTACCCTCCTCAAGGTCAACCTAGTTACCCTCCTCAAGGGAAAATAGGTTATCCATCTCAAAATATTCAAGATAACTATCCTTCCCCGAGTTACACTAGTTATCCTCCCAAGGGAGAAATGGGTTTCCCCTCTCCTTCTATGCAAATTTCTCAACAAATGAATCCTATCTTTGCTAGTTAAAATCAACAACATATGGGAGGACCTGCTGGCTACAATTATCCACCACAACCATTTTACGGTCCTACTAGTGTTCCTATGCCACACCAATATCATCGTCAAGTCAATCGACAGGTACTATTCTTAGCCACTCTAGATCTACCTGATTTGTCAAGATTAACCAATGATACCATATTAAACTTTTGTTTTTGGCCAGTCATTCCTGCCAAATCACCTTCTGATATTCCGAAGTTTGACGTCAAACCCGGTGAAGACCCTAATAACCACGTTATGAATTTTCATTTGTGGTGTTCATCAAATTCACTAATGAATGATTCTATCCATTTAGATTTTTTCTAGAGTACACTTACGGGTTCAACGACTAAATGGTACATTGAATTACAACGCAAAACCTTTCAAAATTTTAATTCACTTTCCATGGCTTTTCTCACTCACTTCCAATTACCTATTTGCTATGAAACTGACACAGAACTTTTGACCTCCTTTCGTCAGACCAACTCCCTACATATTTCTGATCATATTCACGAATGAAGATGACGAAGATGGTTTATCAAAGCAACCATCCTAGACGAATTACTAGCAAAATGGTTCATTAAATCTCTTTTACCTCCTATTGCTCGTGACATAGGCATGGGTGTTGTCGTTACAGAAGAGGAATCCATTGCTCGTGCCCAATATCTGGATTTGGTTTATTCCCAATCTGATACTTTGTATGAATTGATTCCCAACACTCCCCATACATCAACCGAGCCATCAAAACCATCCTCCACCGCTCATTCAGATGGAGTTATCGGTTCCGTCAAAACCCAATCCAGTTCACGGTCGACCAACACAACCAATCGTTCAATCACTGCCCCAACTACCCGATCGACTCCACTCTCATCAAACTCCTCCCCAACTCAAGTATCCAAAGTGAATTCAATTCAATATGATTCTCCATAACAATCAAGGGGGAGAAAGAAAACTAAGAATAAACCTAAGAAAAACAATAATCAAACTGAAAATCCAAAAATAAAAGCACAACCACCTTCTACTGAGAATCAATCACAATGAAAACCAAAATTTCCATGTCTCATTTGTGGTGAAGATCACTACATAGAGACTTCCCCCATCGGGACAAAGTTGCTAAAATTTTTAAAGGAAATTATCAACCCGCTGTATTGACACATCCTTCTCCACAACAACAGTCATTGGTTGCACAAAATATTGCACCTTCAACAAGAAGTAACACAAATCATCCTCCTAACGAGGATGCTTCATCGAGTGCACACATTTACATGTTTAATGGGATAGATTTTACCACTCATACTATGACATATGACACACCACCGGGTAAACCCAATAAGGAAAAATTAACTATTGGGACTATACAAGATCCATTGTCCACTTCAGTTACTCCTCCGTCTGGACCGCTCCAGATTGAGAAACCAAGCTTTGAATCTATTCTACGTCTACACAAGAGCACAATCCGATAGTCGACCTTTAATCCTAATTTTTGTACTACTCAAAACTACAACATTATTGAAGATTTGGCCCAAGAACCTTGCACTATGTCAACTCTCGAAGTTCTACAACACTGCCCTAGCCAACATAAAACTCTCTTGGCGACGATCTGAGCTATAGATCCTGAGTCATCCAATAATATCACGTTCAACCTAAATAATTTTAAATCACGAATCTCTCACCAACCTGCTTTCCAAATCGATGTCGTTGTCCGTAATCAACATATTCATCACACGATCTTGGATGAGGGGGAATTCACATGTGTCATGTCCTTGGCTTGCTGGAAAGGCCTTAAATCACATGGTCTTAATCAATCTCTCACCATGTTAAGAGTATTTGATGGAAGAGGTTTCCAACCTCATGGATTATTACAATCCTTAGCCGTTCAATTGGGAGGCAAAACTGTTTCTCTATATGTTGAAGTAGTCGATGTTCCCCTTGATTATAACTTGTTTCTAGGAAGAAGTTGGTTCTATGCGATGACTTCCGTTGCTTCATCAGTTTTTAGATGTGTCCAATTCCCTCATCAAGGTAAAATTGTGACCATCGACCAGTTAGATTACTGCACCCCCGACGCTCGCACTCAAACAACCAACAATAATACTTTTCTAGGAGACTCAATAATTACTTATGAAAGTGTTGGGGTAGGTCTCTTGAAAGATTCTTCGCCCATGGGTACCTTCCCTACACCTCTTCCTCCAACCACACAACACATCGCAACGATTAATATGATTTAGACTATGGCACATTAATCCTTCGAATCATTTGATCCGTGGATCATACCTAGTCCCTTAGAGTTCTATACACTAGGTGACACTATGCCACTTAGTCCTACAGAGGAGGAATACAACGCCATTCAATCTACCTCTCCTTCAATGGACGAACAACATCTGCTGGCATCTACTACATATTCATTACCATCCTAGTTAGATTCCCTATCGTCTACTTTCGATTACATCCTACAGATTTTTCCATCAGATGAATCTATTATGGAAATGCTTAGTATTGAGGAGGTACCATGGGATAACAACCACCATCATTCATCCTTTCTTCCCAGTTTGGATGAGATCGAGAAAGATATTTCCTCTATATTTCATACCGATATTGTTGACTCTCCCCAATCTTTGATACTCACTCACGATACCATATCCGAGGGGGATTTGGGAAATATCTCTCACACGATTACTGTTGACATATCCATTAAAGAAGGTATTGTGGTAAACATACAACTAGGTGCCAATTGTTCAGTTGAAGAAGTTGAAAATTATATCGCCTTGTTTAAATAATTTCGCAACATCTTCGCCTGAAGCTACAAAGAAATGCCAGGGATCGATCCTTCGATCATTGTGCATGAAATCAAAAATTACCTAGAAGTTAAACCTGTGAGACAAAAACGTCTCCCGGTTCATCCCAAAAAAAACTGCGGCAATCAAGGCAGAAGTCAAAAAATTATTAAAATATGGTTTTATTTATCCCGTCCCTCTGACCGAATGGGTTTCCAACATTGTTCTGGTCACCAAGAAACAAGGGACAATTTGTGTTTGTGTCGATTATTAGGATCTTAATAAGGCTTGTCCAAAGGACAATTACCCTACACCCTTTATCAACCAAATTATCGATAATTGTGCCAAAATCGTCATTTTCTCTTTCATGGATGGATTTTATGGATATAACCAGATTGACATTTTACCATCCGATCAACACAAAATAGCCTTCATCTTCCCATGGGGGACTTTCTCCTATCAAAAATGACCTTTTGGCCTTAAAAATGTCGAAGCCACTTTTCAACGGGCTATGTCGTATGCGTTCCACAACATCAAACAGATCGTTGAACCTTATCTCAATGACTTACTAGCTCACTCGACTCATCGACAAGACCATATTGGTCACGTACGAGCCATCTTTCTTCAATGAAGGTTTTACAACATATGTTTGAACCCTCATAAATGCATTTTCACTATTGAATCAGGGAGACTCCTCGGCTTCATAGTTTTCAAAGATGGGATTAGGGTCAATACCTTAAAAGTCAAAGCCATTCTCGCTTTACCCCCTCCCAACAACCTCACCCAACTACAGAGTTTGCAAGGGAAGAAAAAATTTCTTTGCCATTTTATTTGGAATTACGCTGAAATGACTAAAGGATTCATGAGATTGTTGCAGAAAGATGCCCCTTTCATCTAGGATGCAACTGCTCATCGCTCATTTGATGATCTCAAACACGCTTTAACGAACACACCGCTTTTGAATCCACCCAATTATGGGAAAGATTACATCCTTTATTTGGTTGCCTCGACTTTCACTATTGCTATGTTGTTAGTGCAAGAGGATGATGATGACACCGAACATGTGATCTACTNGAGTCACTTGTAGTCTGAGCATAGGTATTCCTGCCTCGGGAATGGAACACATAATAACATTGTTTGATGGTTTCTTGTAGCTTCTACCAGGTTCCCCAACTCCGTACCCCTGCTTCGAAGAATCTACAAAGTGTTTCGGCCATCAACGTTCAACTTCTGACTTCACACTTTGGGGGGAAATCTATTACACATCAAACTTCCTCACTTTGACAGTGTCACATTCTCATTGTTGTAAGTGTCGTAAGTGTCACACTTTTGTCGTAAGTTTCATAAGTGTCACATTCTATTTATGTAAGTGTCGCATCATGAACGACATCGTGAAAACACTTGCTACAAACTCTAAAACATGTTAGAAGAAGAAGCCCCATCATCTGACAGTCGGAACAAATGTTTTTCTATGGGAATTGCTCATCTTGGCAACTTTTGTGAAGATCAACGCTCCCCTTCTCATACACAGGGAGTGCTAGTGCTCTTTGTCCATCTCAGGGGGGGCGTTATAGTGCTCTGTTTCCCATTCTAAGGGAGCATTGAGTTGGTTGAGGAAATCTCAGAAGAAATATCATTTTCTTATAAAGATAACTATGAATGGATCGAGTTGGTTTGGCTCGAATCTAACTCCAAGGTTGCATCTAAGGGATATATCACAACTATTGGAGCCATATCCTAAACTAATTCCCAAATATACCCAAGGTAGTTGAGCCTCTCAAATATTATAAATAGAGGTACTGCCATGGTGAACAAAGAGCATAAAATCAACAAAGCATTGTTATTTTGATTATGGATCTTTCGAGCAAGGGTTGGACGAGGAGGACTTGGAGAGGCTGTTGCAACATCATTTGAAGATTGTAAGTTTCCTTTTGAAGTTCTCATTAATATACTTGGCCTATTTCCTTCAAGTTTGTGTTTACATGTGCTTGTCTATGCTTGTCTTAATCTTCATAGATCGATTGATTTTATCTAATCCATTAGAGTAGGATATAGTCATTTGTTTCTTGTTTTCCATTGTAGGTACTGTTTGGAGCTCGTGAATTGGAGCAGCTTGGACAAACGTCGTAAACGAGGTACATCATACTTCCCCTCCTTCTCTCTTTTTCAATGGATAAAATGAACCTATAGGAATGGTAGTGTCCAAATGTGATTTTATGTCTTGGTAGAGAGGTCTATAATCCAAGGGAAAGTTCACTTGTCTGCACGAGAATATATCCATAACAGGAATTGATGAATCCACTAGGGAGAGAATTTTTAGCTTGTTCTTTCCTTTGTTCGTCTGTGACCTTTTCCTATCCTTAGATCCTATTTGATGATTTAATCTGTCTTTACATCTTTTTGTCTTTGCTAAGTTGTCTCACAGAGCCTGTTACTGAATTTCCTTGAGTTATTGAGCATTTTGAGTTTTTCTCAAACGTTCCTCAGAACTAGCACCCTTCTGTAGATCAAGTTAGAGCATTGTTGCTTAATCAATTCTCCCCTAGAGTCTACCAAGGAGTGTTGCAACGCTCTGGTGCTTTGGTTACCAGAGCGTCGATTTTTCTTTCTTTGAAAAATTGTAGACTTTATTGCTTGTTGGGTATCGTCTTTGGATCTCTTTCTCTAACTCAGATCTTATTCTGTCAGATCTTACCCTCTGTTTGACTCAAACTTGCTACCTTTCATTCTTTTAGTCTTTATTGAGTTTGTGTTGTCTTTCCTTATTGCAAAATCGATCGTTCTCTCTCAAAATTGGTTCCTTTTTGTCACTCTGCTCAATTATCTGATTAATTAGAGGTTGTTTTCCTTATCTTTGATCACTTACTCAATTCCAGAAGACTATAAAGTGTGACTTTTGGTTTCTTAGTTTTTTTCTTTGAGTGAATAGTTTGGTGCTTATTCTTCTTTCGGTATCTTGTTTACTACTGAGAGTGTCTTTGTTTGTGTGTCGATTGCTTCTTACTTTTTCAAATCATAGCAGTGAACCTTTTTCATTATTAGTGAAAGAACGAAGCATTAGATGAACATCTTAGTTTGCATCCACATTCAAACAAAGAAATACTTGTATGCATTGGTTTTGGATATTGAAAAGGTCTTCTTTATAATTTACCAATTGTTTGAATTCTTGTTGAGAACAAAATAGTATAAAATTTTGCATTCTTGAGAGTTTGTTAGTGACAAAAGAAAAAAAAAACCTACTCCTTCCTGTAGCTAGAAATTCATTGAAAATAAAGTTTTCATATCATTACTTTTACCTTTTTTTGGAGTCGAGTCTCAAACATCATCAGTTTCACTATCATCCACCCTTGTGTAACGAACAACCATGAAAATGAGCACTAATTAAAATTTAACTAGAAACTTTTATTTTTGGGATATTTACACCAACATTAGACTAGGACTAGAGCTTTGGAATAGACTGTGAGAATAAATATCCAAAGCATTCAAGACAAACTCAGAATCATGTGATAGGGAGAGCAAATCCAACCTTCGTATAAGCATAGTTGGGATCCCCCTCTCACATAGGGGTTAAACAGGAGGTCGTGTGTGGGAGAGAAACAAAGATTATCCCTCTGAGGCTTAACCAATCATAGTAGTATGATCATATATTAGGGGTTCTTCTTGAGGATCAACTGTTTTCATTTGGTCTCGGATCTTCATGAATTCTGAATCCGTTCAGGGCCCTATGGAGTTTAACGATCCATGTGTCCTCAGTTCCCTTGAAGAAATTCATACTTGATATCCTACCCATATGTTCAGATTCAACTGTCAACTGTACCTTCCCAAAGGTTGATTGCAAGTTGGTATCCTTAGTGGCCATAATATTTAGGGTCCTTACACAAGGTGACGATGAAGGAAAGTCTTTGTTGTACCTATAACAAACATTGTTCAAACTCACTCGGGCTCCTTGTAGGGTAACCCAAGGGTAAAACCATGAGAGAACTTGCACCAAGGTTTAAGTCTGTTAAGAAGGATGCCAATGTAACTGATCCACCTACTCATATCCTATCCCCTTCTCAATTTTATCACATGGTGTTGGATTTCATCACCAACTAGTACATTCATAAAGAGAAGACATTGTTTTGCTTATTGGTTTTCTTGATTTCCTAGGGAGTGTTGTTTGTTTAACTTACTTGTCTTTAAAATCGATACTGTGGCCGATAAAGGTCTTGGTAGATCATGTAGGATGCAAGGGTTTCCTCCAGAAGGATACAAACCCTTACCTCCTAACTCACCTGAAGACACTTACCGTGAAGAGGTCGAAAACCATTTAGACGTTGGGAATGCTGCCACTCCTTTGCTAGAAAATCCTGAGAGAGCTTTAGTGTCGGTTCAGGAAGGTTCCACCCTTTCCTGTAAACCCATCTTTGGAAATTCCTCACGATATACTCCTTGTTCAAGTGGACTCCTCATGTAACATTATAGTAGAATATTACCCTATCTTACCGTCATGGTCATATGATCAACTAAACATGGAACAAATATAACCAAATTTCAATGAAGAATACACTACCCATGTTCGCTCTACTGAGATAATATATCCACAAAAAAATCCTATTTTTCCAATATGCAGAACTCCATCGGGTCGGGATATTTATGAAAAATTTAATTTTGTCCAAGCTCTCTTTGACCCTCCACATTCATCCACCACCACCAGTGCAGATGCGAGACCATCAGGTCAGCCTATTGACCATCCCATCAATCAAACGATCAATCTCGCTACCACTTCCAGACAGGTTAAAAGTGAAACATGAGTCATATTACCTAGTCATTTGAAAAGTACCCTGACGATTATGCCTACCATCCCTCTTCAAGCAACAACTTCATATACTCCACATAACCCTATTGGGACAGCTTCACATCAAAGGATGAAAAACCCTACCACACAACAAAACCCAATTGCGGGACAAATCCCTACTGGGGGAAACCCCCATTCAATGGAAAAATCCATACTAGGGGGAAAACATCCTTCGATGCACAAATTATGACTGCGAGAAAACTCCCTTTTACCATTAAAATCCTAGTTTCTACCCAACCGATGGCAGCGGGACAATCCCAACCTTCATTTACTGGAAACCCATTACAATATTGGGGACCAACCCAGGGAGGATTTTTTCATCAAACACATCGGGGAGGATCATCAAACCCCAACCCATAAGGAGGAATCCTAAATCCCAACCCTTTTGGATTACATTTTGGACAACCCTTCCTAGGGGTCCTGAATCCTACTTGGGGTCCTTAAGGCCAACCATATTTTCCTCCTCAAGGGAAAATTCCTTACCCTCCTCAAGGTCAACCTAGTTACCCTCCTCAAGGGAAAATAGGTTATCCATCTCAAAATATTCAAGATAACTATCCTTCCCCGAGTTACACTAGTTATCCTCCCAAGGGAGAAATGGGTTTCCCCTCTCCTTCTATGCAAATTTCTCAACAAATGAATCCTATCTTTGCTAGTTAAAATCAACAACATATGGGAGGACCTGCTGGCTACAATTATCCACCACAACCATTTTACGGTCCTACTAGTGTTCCTATGCCACACCAATATCATCGTCAAGTCAATCGACAGGTACTATTCTTAGCCACTCTAGATCTACCTGATTTGTCAAGATTAACCAATGATACCATATTAAACTTTTGTTTTTGGCCAGTCATTCCTGCCAAATCACCTTCTGATATTCCGAAGTTTGACGTCAAACCCGGTGAAGACCCTAATAACCACGTTATGAATTTTCATTTGTGGTGTTCATCAAATTCACTAATGAATGATTCTATCCATTTAGATTTTTTCTAGAGTACACTTACGGGTTCAACGACTAAATGGTACATTGAATTACAACGCAAAACCTTTCAAAATTTTAATTCACTTTCCATGGCTTTTCTCACTCACTTCCAATTACCTATTTGCTATGAAACTGACACAGAACTTTTGACCTCCTTTCGTCAGACCAACTCCCTACATATTTCTGATCATATTCACGAATGAAGATGACGAAGATGGTTTATCAAAGCAACCATCCTAGACGAATTACTAGCAAAATGGTTCATTAAATCTCTTTTACCTCCTATTGCTCGTGACATAGGCATGGGTGTTGTCGTTACAGAAGAGGAATCCATTGCTCGTGCCCAATATCTGGATTTGGTTTATTCCCAATCTGATACTTTGTATGAATTGATTCCCAACACTCCCCATACATCAACCGAGCCATCAAAACCATCCTCCACCGCTCATTCAGATGGAGTTATCGGTTCCGTCAAAACCCAATCCAGTTCACGGTCGACCAACACAACCAATCGTTCAATCACTGCCCCAACTACCCGATCGACTCCACTCTCATCAAACTCCTCCCCAACTCAAGTATCCAAAGTGAATTCAATTCAATATGATTCTCCATAACAATCAAGGGGGAGAAAGAAAACTAAGAATAAACCTAAGAAAAACAATAATCAAACTGAAAATCCAAAAATAAAAGCACAACCACCTTCTACTGAGAATCAATCACAATGAAAACCAAAATTTCCATGTCTCATTTGTGGTGAAGATCACTACATAGAGACTTCCCCCATCGGGACAAAGTTGCTAAAATTTTTAAAGGAAATTATCAACCCGCTGTATTGACACATCCTTCTCCACAACAACAGTCATTGGTTGCACAAAATATTGCACCTTCAACAAGAAGTAACACAAATCATCCTCCTAACGAGGATGCTTCATCGAGTGCACACATTTACATGTTTAATGGGATAGATTTTACCACTCATACTATGACATATGACACACCACCGGGTAAACCCAATAAGGAAAAATTAACTATTGGGACTATACAAGATCCATTGTCCACTTCAGTTACTCCTCCGTCTGGACCGCTCCAGATTGAGAAACCAAGCTTTGAATCTATTCTACGTCTACACAAGAGCACAATCCGATAGTCGACCTTTAATCCTAATTTTTGTACTACTCAAAACTACAACATTATTGAAGATTTGGCCCAAGAACCTTGCACTATGTCAACTCTCGAAGTTCTACAACACTGCCCTAGCCAACATAAAACTCTCTTGGCGACGATCTGAGCTATAGATCCTGAGTCATCCAATAATATCACGTTCAACCTAAATAATTTTAAATCACGAATCTCTCACCAACCTGCTTTCCAAATCGATGTCGTTGTCCGTAATCAACATATTCATCACACGATCTTGGATGAGGGGGAATTCACATGTGTCATGTCCTTGGCTTGCTGGAAAGGCCTTAAATCACATGGTCTTAATCAATCTCTCACCATGTTAAGAGTATTTGATGGAAGAGGTTTCCAACCTCATGGATTATTACAATCCTTAGCCGTTCAATTGGGAGGCAAAACTGTTTCTCTATATGTTGAAGTAGTCGATGTTCCCCTTGATTATAACTTGTTTCTAGGAAGAAGTTGGTTCTATGCGATGACTTCCGTTGCTTCATCAGTTTTTAGATGTGTCCAATTCCCTCATCAAGGTAAAATTGTGACCATCGACCAGTTAGATTACTGCACCCCCGACGCTCGCACTCAAACAACCAACAATAATACTTTTCTAGGAGACTCAATAATTACTTATGAAAGTGTTGGGGTAGGTCTCTTGAAAGATTCTTCGCCCATGGGTACCTTCCCTACACCTCTTCCTCCAACCACACAACACATCGCAACGATTAATATGATTTAGACTATGGCACATTAATCCTTCGAATCATTTGATCCGTGGATCATACCTAGTCCCTTAGAGTTCTATACACTAGGTGACACTATGCCACTTAGTCCTACAGAGGAGGAATACAACGCCATTCAATCTACCTCTCCTTCAATGGACGAACAACATCTGCTGGCATCTACTACATATTCATTACCATCCTAGTTAGATTCCCTATCGTCTACTTTCGATTACATCCTACAGATTTTTCCATCAGATGAATCTATTATGGAAATGCTTAGTATTGAGGAGGTACCATGGGATAACAACCACCATCATTCATCCTTTCTTCCCAGTTTGGATGAGATCGAGAAAGATATTTCCTCTATATTTCATACCGATATTGTTGACTCTCCCCAATCTTTGATACTCACTCACGATACCATATCCGAGGGGGATTTGGGAAATATCTCTCACACGATTACTGTTGACATATCCATTAAAGAAGGTATTGTGGTAAACATACAACTAGGTGCCAATTGTTCAGTTGAAGAAGTTGAAAATTATATCGCCTTGTTTAAATAATTTCGCAACATCTTCGCCTGAAGCTACAAAGAAATGCCAGGGATCGATCCTTCGATCATTGTGCATGAAATCAAAAATTACCTAGAAGTTAAACCTGTGAGACAAAAACGTCTCCCGGTTCATCCCAAAAAAAACTGCGGCAATCAAGGCAGAAGTCAAAAAATTATTAAAATATGGTTTTATTTATCCCGTCCCTCTGACCGAATGGGTTTCCAACATTGTTCTGGTCACCAAGAAACAAGGGACAATTTGTGTTTGTGTCGATTATTAGGATCTTAATAAGGCTTGTCCAAAGGACAATTACCCTACACCCTTTATCAACCAAATTATCGATAATTGTGCCAAAATCGTCATTTTCTCTTTCATGGATGGATTTTATGGATATAACCAGATTGACATTTTACCATCCGATCAACACAAAATAGCCTTCATCTTCCCATGGGGGACTTTCTCCTATCAAAAATGACCTTTTGGCCTTAAAAATGTCGAAGCCACTTTTCAACGGGCTATGTCGTATGCGTTCCACAACATCAAACAGATCGTTGAACCTTATCTCAATGACTTACTAGCTCACTCGACTCATCGACAAGACCATATTGGTCACGTACGAGCCATCTTTCTTCAATGAAGGTTTTACAACATATGTTTGAACCCTCATAAATGCATTTTCACTATTGAATCAGGGAGACTCCTCGGCTTCATAGTTTTCAAAGATGGGATTAGGGTCAATACCTTAAAAGTCAAAGCCATTCTCGCTTTACCCCCTCCCAACAACCTCACCCAACTACAGAGTTTGCAAGGGAAGAAAAAATTTCTTTGCCATTTTATTTGGAATTACGCTGAAATGACTAAAGGATTCATGAGATTGTTGCAGAAAGATGCCCCTTTCATCTAGGATGCAACTGCTCATCGCTCATTTGATGATCTCAAACACGCTTTAACGAACACACCGCTTTTGAATCCACCCAATTATGGGAAAGATTACATCCTTTATTTGGTTGCCTCGACTTTCACTATTGCTATGTTGTTAGTGCAAGAGGATGATGATGACACCGAACATGTGATCTACT
>JZKD02S0007519.1:11699-27180 GCA_000966675.3 Picea glauca | reverse complement strand
TAGTGAATGGATAATAGGTGAACATGGGGTGACCGGCGATAGGTGATGGGAGGGTGATGCGTCGGTAGAGTAGTGGAGCATGACGTATGGATGAAGGTAGTGGAATGTGATGTTAGAGTGTGGAGGTGGTATGGGAAAGTGGTTTGGCGGTTTACTCGGAGGGGGGGGGGTAGGTGCTAAGTGGTAAAGCTTGAGGGGGGTCCGAGTTAACAAGATTGCAGCATGTTATGAGGGGCCCACTCAGGAATACCACCAACTCGGAACACCCCCCCCACTGTTAAAGCTAGAATGGTTGGGGGGTTCCGATATCTTCTGTCAACCGTAGATCTGAGCGCATTTTTCTCAACCGTTGATCTAAGCACGCCCTTTAGCACAAAGCACCAAACATAATATGTTACCCAAAACTTAGGATATAGCTTTTTTTATGGGTTTTTTCGCTGCTCCCCTTCCTTCATTTGGTCACCAAGGGGTTAGAATACAACATTTTAGTTCAAATCAAAGAATCTAAACAACTTTCATTGATTTTATTGAAATGAAAGCCTACTAACCTATGTCCTACTCTAATATCCTAGCAACATTAACCGAGATTAGACTATTGGGCTAAATCATTACTCTAACCTAGGAGATTTGACCAAGTTTAAACTGTTTGGTCAAATTTATTCACTAACCTATCTATCTTGGATAAGATTAGACTATTTAGCCAAGTTTATTCACTAACCTATCTGCATAAATTCAAAGGACCTGACCATGGTTATACAGTATGAATCAAGCCATTCTTATTGCATGGGGTTTTATCATTTTTCTTTTCATACCCTCTTTTGTTCTTTTATTCTTTTTCTTTTCTTTCTTTTCTTTGTAAATCATTTGCATAATGAAATATTATTTGCAACAAAAATACAACTAGAGGGGAAAATTTCCAGTCACTAATTGATCCTATGAAACATATGGTTATAACAGATACTAAGGTTGAAGGATAACCATGCAACGAATCAGATTCGACAACTAGACTAGACACCAATACAGATTGAGAAGTTACAACAGGTGAACAACAAATTGAACCGCACAGTAGATTTTTGGCTAGACAATATTGTGGCAGGGTTTATAACAGAGTTTGCAGTCGACACAACGAAGTCGTACAGCGCAACAGAGCAAGATTTTCTACAAGGACCCCGAGGAAGGTACATTCGATCACTGTATACTTATATTAAGAGACTTTTATATAACAAAGGTGTAATCACAATGGAGTCAGACAACTAAACTTCCCTGTATGCATGGGGGAAGGGGGGAAGCACTAACAAAGAGAGGAGAAATGGAAGGAGGAAAATATAAGGGCAAGAAGGAGGATCCCTGTGGTCCCAATCATGATGGATGACAACCAGATCAAGAATATCATGGCGACAACTGGAAATATGCGTAGCAGAGTACCCTACCAATACAAGGTGAATACCAAGAAGAGAGACGTAGCTGTGAGGGAAGTCTTGGCAAGTGATAAGGAAGAGGTAGAGGATCTTCAGGCTATGGAGAAGATTGCAAAAATCCTGCGTGCAACATAAGAGAGGAAGATGAGAGTTCCAAGAGCGGGAGGAGAAGGCAACCATCCTATCCATATTAATGTCAGTGTGGAACCCATAAACCCATGTGCAACTAATACATGAAAGAGAACACCACCATTTAGACAACCGAAGTTGAGAAGTAGTCAGAGAACAAGAGGTACATCTACACAAGGAACAACAACTGGAGGAACCAGTTTAGGTAGCACCAGTTAGGTATCTACACCTCGCGGAGGTAGTAGTTCAGTGTTCAAAATGATAAGACATGATCCCACCATCAGGTTACTAGATTTTTGAGAAGAAGCAATAGAATATCCTAAGAAGCATTTGTTCATTTGTGTAAATATATGGGAAGCAAAAAAAATCATTGATGAGGACATCAAACTTGCACAACTAGCGATTACGCTAAGGGATCGTGCACTATACTGGTACACGAGTCTAGACACAAACAGTGCCCTTGGGATAGCAAGGACACTGGCAGACATTAAGAAGTTACAGATAAATGAGTTCTAGAAGCTGAGCTCCGAGGATCAATACATGAATGAGATGATCAAAATCCGACAGAAACCAGGAGAGTCTGTATGGGAGATTGATCAGAGATTCAAGAGACTGAAGGGAAAGTTAAAATATCTCCTGACCGATATGCAACATTGACACCTGTTTCTCAACTCATTACTCCCACACTTAAAATACCCTTTACTTCAACATAAATTTCAGACATAGGCAGAGGCTCTACAGGAAGCCTTGCAACTAGGAGAAAACCAATACTTGCAAACAGACCCAACTATTGAAGAGTTGAAGGAGGACTTGAATAATTTAATGTTTCAACTAAACCAGAATAAGAACAAAGATAAACGAGAAGCTATTTGGTGTACCACATGTAGGACGAAAGGCCACCACAAAAATGAATGTCCAACATTCACGGAGTATATGGTAGAAAGAATGCCAAACTGGGTCATGACCCTTATCACTGCACGATGATGCAGAAACACCAAACAGTCCCAAAGAGTTCATATTGCACCTTTTTCAAGTCAGTGGGTCATGACGACAAATATTGTAGAACTATGGAGTTGATGCGAGAAAGGACATAAGATGCATATATGGTGCAGGCATAAATTATGACTGGGCAAGCAGCGCCATAGTTCAATAAAGTTCTATCTCCATACAACACTGCACAACCACAATATAATATTGTGCAACAACCATACAATAACGTGCAGCCGCAGTACAAAATGACACAACCTCAATACAATACCGCATAATACAATCATGCGCCTTAGTATAATGCGCCGAGAGGAGATCACGTAGGCTATAAAGGAGCTGGATGAGCCATAGGAGGTTTTGGAGGAGGTAGAGGACTAGTGGTATGTCACAATTGTCAACAACCGGGACATTATGCAAGGGAATTTCCACTTCCACAACGATCTGTGTGTATTTTTGCGCATCAGATCACGATACATAAGAATGCCCGAGACTACTAGTAAAGATCCAGGAAAAGAGGAACCAGAAAAACCAGAATGTTCAGTGGATTTCAGTCGAAGCAAGGGATGAAATATGGAACATCAACATAGTCACCCGCGAAGGAGCTAAAATAGGTACTGACGTAGTTCGACAGGAACCAACACATAATCAATGGGTAAAGAAGAACACCGAACCTAGGAAATAGTTCGATGCACATAATGAGAAGGAAATATTCAAGGAAGCCAGACAATAATTTCAAAAGGAGTTTATGGTGTTGACTTCAACTATGCAACAAAACAAGGAACCACTAGAATACGAGATGCCTCCATCATTGGATCATACCAATGAAACACAACCCATGGGACAAGTAAGTACAATCAAAGGATTTTTGCAATCATGTGTAAANTTCTCAACCATTGATCTAAGCATGCCCTTTAGCAAAAAGCACCAAACATAATATGTTACCCAAAACTTAGGATATAGCTTTTTTTATGGGTTTTTTCGCTGCTCCCCTTCCTTCATTTTGTCACCAAGGGGTTAGAATACAACATTTTAGTTCAAATCAAATAATCTAACCAAATTTCATTGATTTTATTGAAATGAAAGCCTACTAACCTATGTCCTACTCTAATATCCTAGCAACATTAACCGAGATTAGACTATTGGGCTAAATCATTACTCTAACCTAGGATATTTGACCAAGTTTAAACTGTTTGGTCAAATTTATTCACTAACATATCTATCTTGGATAAGATTAGACTATTTAGCCAAGTTTATTCACTAACCTATCTGCATAAATTCAAAGGATCTGACCATGGTTATACAGTATGAATCAAGCCATTCTTATTGCATGGGGTTTTATCATTTTTCTTTTCATACCCTCTTTTGTTCTTTTATTCTTTTTCTTTTCTTTCTTTTCTTTGTAAATCATTTGCATAATGAAATATTATTTGCAACAAAAATACAACTAGAGGGGAAAATTTCCAGTCACTAATTGATCCTATGAAACATATGGTTATAACAGATACTAAGGTTGAAGGATAACCATGCAACGAATCAGATTCGACAACTAGACTAGACACCAATACAGATTGAGAAGTTACAACAGGTGAACAACAAATTGAACCGCACAGTAGATTTTTGGCTAGACAATATTGTGGCAGGGTTTATAACAGAGTTTGCAGTCGACACAACGAAGTCGTACAGCGCAACAGAGCAAGATTTTCTACAAGGACCCCGAGGAAGGTACATTCGATCACTGTATACTTATATTAAGAGACTTTTATATAACAAAGGTGTAATCACAATGGAGTCAGACAACTAAACTTCCCTGTATGCATGGGGGAAGGGGGGAAGCACTAACAAAGAGAGGAGAAATGGAAGGAGGAAAATATAAGGGCAAGAAGGAGGATCCCTGTGGTCCCAATCATGATGGATGACAACCAGATCAAGAATATCATGGCGACAACTGGAAATATGCGTAGCAGAGTACCCTACCAATACAAGGTGAATACCAAGAAGAGAGACGTAGCTGTGAGGGAAGTCTTGGCAAGTGATAAGGAAGAGGTAGAGGATCTTCAGGCTATGGAGAAGATTGCAAAAATCCTGCGTGCAACATAAGAGAGGAAGATGAGAGTTCCAAGAGCGGGAGGAGAAGGCAACCATCCTATCCATATTAATGTCAGTGTGGAACCCATAAACCCATGTGCAACTAATACATGAAAGAGAACACCACCATTTAGACAACCGAAGTTGAGAAGTAGTCAGAGAACAAGAGGTACATCTACACAAGGAACAACAACTGGAGGAACCAGTTTAGGTAGCACCAGTTAGGTATCTACACCTCGCGGAGGTAGTAGTTCAGTGTTCAAAATGATAAGACATGATCCCACCATCAGGTTACTAGATTTTTGAGAAGAAGCAATAGAATATCCTAAGAAGCATTTGTTCATTTGTGTAAATATATGGGAAGCAAAAAAAATCATTGATGAGGACATCAAACTTGCACAACTAGCGATTACGCTAAGGGATCGTGCACTATACTGGTACACGAGTCTAGACACAAACAGTGCCCTTGGGATAGCAAGGACACTGGCAGACATTAAGAAGTTACAGATAAATGAGTTCTAGAAGCTGAGCTCCGAGGATCAATACATGAATGAGATGATCAAAATCCGACAGAAACCAGGAGAGTCTGTATGGGAGATTGATCAGAGATTCAAGAGACTGAAGGGAAAGTTAAAATATCTCCTGACCGATATGCAACATTGACACCTGTTTCTCAACTCATTACTCCCACACTTAAAATACCCTTTACTTCAACATAAATTTCAGACATAGGCAGAGGCTCTACAGGAAGCCTTGCAACTAGGAGAAAACCAATACTTGCAAACAGACCCAACTATTGAAGAGTTGAAGGAGGACTTGAATAATTTAATGTTTCAACTAAACCAGAATAAGAACAAAGATAAACGAGAAGCTATTTGGTGTACCACATGTAGGACGAAAGGCCACCACAAAAATGAATGTCCAACATTCACGGAGTATATGGTAGAAAGAATGCCAAACTGGGTCATGACCCTTATCACTGCACGATGATGCAGAAACACCAAACAGTCCCAAAGAGTTCATATTGCACCTTTTTCAAGTCAGTGGGTCATGACGACAAATATTGTAGAACTATGGAGTTGATGCGAGAAAGGACATAAGATGCATATATGGTGCAGGCATAAATTATGACTGGGCAAGCAGCGCCATAGTTCAATAAAGTTCTATCTCCATACAACACTGCACAACCACAATATAATATTGTGCAACAACCATACAATAACGTGCAGCCGCAGTACAAAATGACACAACCTCAATACAATACCGCATAATACAATCATGCGCCTTAGTATAATGCGCCGAGAGGAGATCACGTAGGCTATAAAGGAGCTGGATGAGCCATAGGAGGTTTTGGAGGAGGTAGAGGACTAGTGGTATGTCACAATTGTCAACAACCGGGACATTATGCAAGGGAATTTCCACTTCCACAACGATCTGTGTGTATTTTTGCGCATCAGATCACGATACATAAGAATGCCCGAGACTACTAGTAAAGATCCAGGAAAAGAGGAACCAGAAAAACCAGAATGTTCAGTGGATTTCAGTCGAAGCAAGGGATGAAATATGGAACATCAACATAGTCACCCGCGAAGGAGCTAAAATAGGTACTGACGTAGTTCGACAGGAACCAACACATAATCAATGGGTAAAGAAGAACACCGAACCTAGGAAATAGTTCGATGCACATAATGAGAAGGAAATATTCAAGGAAGCCAGACAATAATTTCAAAAGGAGTTTATGGTGTTGACTTCAACTATGCAACAAAACAAGGAACCACTAGAATACGAGATGCCTCCATCATTGGATCATACCAATGAAACACAACCCATGGGACAAGTAAGTACAATCAAAGGATTTTTGCAATCATGTGTAAAGGTATTAAGTGATCCATCATCTGTGAAAATATTGCAAAACATACTAGAAAAATGTAGGAGTGAGACGAAAGGGAAGCTAGAACCAAAAAAAAATAATCACCTACACACAAGAGGAAGAACAAGTAGGGAGTTTAGACTAAATGCGAACATCCGAGAGTTCAATATGGGAGACATCATAATGGATCTTGGATTTGAAGTTAATGT
Source organism: Picea glauca (assembly GCA_000966675.3). Classification (NCBI taxonomy): domain Eukaryota; kingdom Viridiplantae; phylum Streptophyta; class Pinopsida; order Pinales; family Pinaceae; genus Picea; species Picea glauca. The sequence continues at coordinate 20,482 of JZKD02S0007519.1, read as the reverse complement.
ATTACCAAAGAAGACATATCAATGCATGGGAGAGCCAAGATTAGGATACTCACCTGTTCAATTGAAACTAGCAAACAAACATAGAGTCCTACCAATTGGTAGACTGAAAGGAGTAACAGTCGACCTATATGGAGTGCGCATTAAAGCTGATTTTGAAGTCATTGAAATAGTGGACAACACAACACCTTACCCGACATTGCTTGGTCTGGATTGGACGTTTGAAAACCTGGCCACAATCAACTTGAAGACCAGGAAAATGACATTTGAGTCAGGAGAATACAGGGTCATCGCACCATTAGACCCATCATAAGGGGAGAGGTTTGTAGAACTTACTTTCCTAGACTTAGAGGAAATTGACCAGTTGTACAGAACAATTGCGCGCAATGAGGATTACGTAAACCCAACTGCAGATGAGATACTCAGTTGGTGAAGCATTACTTCATGTGCAATAGTCAGATACCAGTTTAGAAAACTGGCAACAAAGGATACACGAAGTATCTATGAGAAGATGTGCAAGAATAGATTGCGTAGTAAGATGGGTAGGCACAAAAATTAGGGAACCACCCAGTTTCCATGGAATAAATGATTTGGAAACATTCTTGGCATAGTATGAAGACAAAGTCTTAGAGAACCAGAAACTGTTAGAACTTGATCTAGCACTCAAGGCCGCACCCGCAAGATGGTGGGGCACGCACAAAGAGACAATCATAGATTGGTACCAATGTAAGCGGTTACTGCGCATAAGGTTCGATGTAGAAAAAAAAAACAACAAACAACAGAAGTATGATTGACAAAGGGCACCNCTGACCATGGTTATACAGTATGAATCAAGCCATTCTTATTGCATGGGGTTTTATCATTTTTCTTTTCATACCCTCTTTTGTTCTTTTATTCTTTTTCTTTTCTTTCTTTTCTTTGTAAATCATTTGCATAATGAAATATTATTTGCAACAAAAATACAACTAGAGGGGAAAATTTCCAGTCACTAATTGATCCTATGAAACATATGGTTATAACAGATACTAAGGTTGAAGGATAACCATGCAACGAATCAGATTCGACAACTAGACTAGACACCAATACAGATTGAGAAGTTACAACAGGTGAACAACAAATTGAACCGCACAGTAGATTTTTGGCTAGACAATATTGTGGCAGGGTTTATAACAGAGTTTGCAGTCGACACAACGAAGTCGTACAGCGCAACAGAGCAAGATTTTCTACAAGGACCCCGAGGAAGGTACATTCGATCACTGTATACTTATATTAAGAGACTTTTATATAACAAAGGTGTAATCACAATGGAGTCAGACAACTAAACTTCCCTGTATGCATGGGGGAAGGGGGGAAGCACTAACAAAGAGAGGAGAAATGGAAGGAGGAAAATATAAGGGCAAGAAGGAGGATCCCTGTGGTCCCAATCATGATGGATGACAACCAGATCAAGAATATCATGGCGACAACTGGAAATATGCGTAGCAGAGTACCCTACCAATACAAGGTGAATACCAAGAAGAGAGACGTAGCTGTGAGGGAAGTCTTGGCAAGTGATAAGGAAGAGGTAGAGGATCTTCAGGCTATGGAGAAGATTGCAAAAATCCTGCGTGCAACATAAGAGAGGAAGATGAGAGTTCCAAGAGCGGGAGGAGAAGGCAACCATCCTATCCATATTAATGTCAGTGTGGAACCCATAAACCCATGTGCAACTAATACATGAAAGAGAACACCACCATTTAGACAACCGAAGTTGAGAAGTAGTCAGAGAACAAGAGGTACATCTACACAAGGAACAACAACTGGAGGAACCAGTTTAGGTAGCACCAGTTAGGTATCTACACCTCGCGGAGGTAGTAGTTCAGTGTTCAAAATGATAAGACATGATCCCACCATCAGGTTACTAGATTTTTGAGAAGAAGCAATAGAATATCCTAAGAAGCATTTGTTCATTTGTGTAAATATATGGGAAGCAAAAAAAATCATTGATGAGGACATCAAACTTGCACAACTAGCGATTACGCTAAGGGATCGTGCACTATACTGGTACACGAGTCTAGACACAAACAGTGCCCTTGGGATAGCAAGGACACTGGCAGACATTAAGAAGTTACAGATAAATGAGTTCTAGAAGCTGAGCTCCGAGGATCAATACATGAATGAGATGATCAAAATCCGACAGAAACCAGGAGAGTCTGTATGGGAGATTGATCAGAGATTCAAGAGACTGAAGGGAAAGTTAAAATATCTCCTGACCGATATGCAACATTGACACCTGTTTCTCAACTCATTACTCCCACACTTAAAATACCCTTTACTTCAACATAAATTTCAGACATAGGCAGAGGCTCTACAGGAAGCCTTGCAACTAGGAGAAAACCAATACTTGCAAACAGACCCAACTATTGAAGAGTTGAAGGAGGACTTGAATAATTTAATGTTTCAACTAAACCAGAATAAGAACAAAGATAAACGAGAAGCTATTTGGTGTACCACATGTAGGACGAAAGGCCACCACAAAAATGAATGTCCAACATTCACGGAGTATATGGTAGAAAGAATGCCAAACTGGGTCATGACCCTTATCACTGCACGATGATGCAGAAACACCAAACAGTCCCAAAGAGTTCATATTGCACCTTTTTCAAGTCAGTGGGTCATGACGACAAATATTGTAGAACTATGGAGTTGATGCGAGAAAGGACATAAGATGCATATATGGTGCAGGCATAAATTATGACTGGGCAAGCAGCGCCATAGTTCAATAAAGTTCTATCTCCATACAACACTGCACAACCACAATATAATATTGTGCAACAACCATACAATAACGTGCAGCCGCAGTACAAAATGACACAACCTCAATACAATACCGCATAATACAATCATGCGCCTTAGTATAATGCGCCGAGAGGAGATCACGTAGGCTATAAAGGAGCTGGATGAGCCATAGGAGGTTTTGGAGGAGGTAGAGGACTAGTGGTATGTCACAATTGTCAACAACCGGGACATTATGCAAGGGAATTTCCACTTCCACAACGATCTGTGTGTATTTTTGCGCATCAGATCACGATACATAAGAATGCCCGAGACTACTAGTAAAGATCCAGGAAAAGAGGAACCAGAAAAACCAGAATGTTCAGTGGATTTCAGTCGAAGCAAGGGATGAAATATGGAACATCAACATAGTCACCCGCGAAGGAGCTAAAATAGGTACTGACGTAGTTCGACAGGAACCAACACATAATCAATGGGTAAAGAAGAACACCGAACCTAGGAAATAGTTCGATGCACATAATGAGAAGGAAATATTCAAGGAAGCCAGACAATAATTTCAAAAGGAGTTTATGGTGTTGACTTCAACTATGCAACAAAACAAGGAACCACTAGAATACGAGATGCCTCCATCATTGGATCATACCAATGAAACACAACCCATGGGACAAGTAAGTACAATCAAAGGATTTTTGCAATCATGTGTAAATGTATTAAGTGATCCATCATCTGTGAAAATATTGCAAAACATACTAGAAAAATGTAGCAGTGAGACAAAAGGGAAGCTAGAACCAAAAAAAATAATCACCTACACACAAGAAGAAGAACAAGTAGGAAGTTTAGACTGAATGCGAACATCAGAGAGTTCAATATGGGAGACATCATAATGGATCTTGGATCTGAAGTTAATGTATTACCAAAGAAGACATAGCAATGCATGGGAGAGCCAAGATTAGGATACTCACCTGTTCAATTGAAACTAGCAAACCAACATAGAGTCCTACCAATTGGTAGATTGAAAGGAGTGACAGTCGACCTATATGGAGTGCGCATTAAAGTTGATTTTAAAGTCATTGAAATAGTGGACAACACAACACCTTACCCGACATTGCTTGTTCTGGATTGGACGTTTGAAAACCTGGCCACAATCAACTTGAAGACCAGGAAAATGACATTTGAGTCAGGAGAATATAGGGTCATCGCACCATTAGACCCATCATAAGGGGAGAGGTTTGTAGAACCTACTTTCCTAGACTTAGAGGAAATTGACCAGTTGTACAGAACAATTGCGCGCAATGAGGATTACGTAAACCCAACTGCAGATGAGATACTCAGTTGGCGAAGCATTACTTCATGTGCAATAGTCAGATACCGGTTTAGAAAACTGGCAACAAAGGATACACGAAGTATCTACGAGAAGATGTGCAAGAATAAATTGCGTAGTAAGATGGGTAGGCACAAAAATCAGGGAACCACCCAGTTTCCATGGAATAAATGATTTGGAAACATTCTTGGCATAGTATGAAGACAAAGTCTTAGAGAACCAGAAAATGTTATCACTTGATCTAGCACTCAAGGCCGCACCCGCAAGATGGTGGGGCGCGCACAAAGAGACAATCATAGATTGGTACCAATGTAAGCGGTTACTGCGCATAAGGTTCGATGTAGAAAAAAAAAACAACAAACAACAGAAGTATGATTTACAAAGGGCACCAAAAAAACACTTGGAGGTGTGTAGAACACTATGGAAATTGACACCCCCAGAGGAATGGCCTCATCATTTCATACACACTCTTGAGGGCATACCAACGAAATGGTATACAGACCAAGAATTGCGCAAAGGAACTACAACATGGAAGACATTGCAACATAATTTCATAGTCACTTTCTCATTCGAGCATGAGAACCCCAACATAGATGCAACCCTCAAACATATAAGATGAGTGATATTCATCAAAGAACCATAAGTAGAACTTATCACAGAAGAGAAATAATGGAACAAACAGACAGTCAAGGAACTATTATCATGTTACCATGTGAAAGAGGAAGCAACGGATGAAGATGATTCGCGTGATATTCAGTTTGAAGAAGAAGAAGGCGAACAAGATGTGGAAGGCCCACCCATAGAATCATAAGTCATTTACGCGCTGATCAAAGTAAATAAAGTCAACATTGGGACAATTGAGCATCCCAAAATGGCCAGCATTGGAGATTACTGGGATGAGCAAACAATGGAAAGCATCACATATTTGTTGCGTGGATACAATGACTTGTTTCCCACAACATTTATAGAGATGAAGGGTATAGCAGGAGAATTAGGAGAGATGAAGATACCACTCAGACCAGAATCATGATCGATCAGAAAATGACCATATAGACTGAGCCTAATATATAAGAAGAAAGTCAAAGCTGAGATCGACAGGATGCTCAAAGCCGACATCATAGAACTAGTCGAAGAGTCAGAATGGATATTCCCAATGGTAGTACAGGACAAAAAACAAGGAGGGATAAGGATATGCGTCGACTTGAGGAAGTTGAACGATGCATGCCTACATGACCCATTCCCTACACTATTCACGGATGAAGTGTTAGAGAACATCGGAGGACACTAAGCTTACTCATTTACTGATGGATTCTCAGGCTACCATCAGATCAAGATAGCACAAGAAGACAGATACAAGACCACGTTCGTGACAAAATGGGGATCTTACCAGTACATAGTCATGCCGTTTGGACTGAAGAATGCACCAGCAATATTTTCCAGAGTAGTCATTGCTGGGTTTAAGGAATTCGTCCAACAGTTTCTTGAAGTATACCTGGATGATTGGACAATCTATAGTTTATTGAAAAACCATGTAGAAGTCTTACGCCCGATGTTAGAAATATGTAGACAATGTCATATATCAATGAATATAAATAAATGCATATTCGAAACACCGTTCGGGATACTATTGGGCCATATAGTATGCAAACAAGGTTTACTAGTAGATCCTGCAAAGATCGTAGTAATTGTCAACTTACCACCACCAAAAACAGTCCGTCATCTAAGAGAAATGTTCGGACACACAGGTTACTACAAGAAATTTATCAAAGGATACGCACAGAGCACTCAACCAATGGAAAAACTGCTAAGAAAGGATACAAAGTTTCAGTGGAACGATGAGTGTCAACACGGTCTAGATACCCTGAAGGGAAAGATGGTCACCACGCCAATATTAGTATTTCTAGACTGGGAGAAGAAATTCCACGTCCATGTAGATGCATTAGCCATAACACTTGGAGCTATCTTGGTGCAAATAGGAGCGGGAGACTTGGATAGCCCGATAGCATTTGCGAGCAGAAAGTTATCAGACTCAGAACAAAACTATAACACAATATAAAGAGAAGGCCTAGCTATGGTCTATGCACTGCAAAAATTTAGACACTACTTATTGGGAAAACACTTTAAGATGTTCACCGACCACTTAGCCCTGAAATACCTAGTTAATAAGACAATGTTGGGGGGGGAGAATCTGTCGATGGTTACTACTATTCCAAGAATTTGACTTTGAAGTAATAGTGAAGCCAGGAAAATCGAATGCAAGACCTAAGCACCTATCAAGGGTCAGCAATGAAGAAGAACCTACAAACTTAGAAGATAACTTTCTGGATGCACAATTATTTTCAGTTCAGATTGTTGATGAATACTTCATAGACATCATTCAGTGCTTGAGCATAGGTACTATGCCGCAAAAATATAGCACAACATAGAAGAAAAACCTGGTAGTTTGCGCTGTCGAATATCAACTAATTGCATGGCACCTATACAAGATGGGCACTGATAGCATCTTGCAAAGATACATGTTAGAGAATGAAAGACCAAGAATTTTATAAGAAGCCCACAATGGAATAGAAGGAGGGAATTATGCAGGTAAAGATATCGCGCAGAAGGTATTACGTGTAGGACTATGGTGGCCAATGATTCACAGAGACTCGAAGGAGTATTGTTAGAGATGCAATTTTTTTCAAAGGGTAGGCAAACCCAACAAAGGGAACAAGATGCCATTACGACCACAAGTAACATTACAAGCATTCGACAAGTGGGAAATAAACTTTGTGGGACCAGTCAATCCACTCGCAAAAAGAACAGGAGCAAGGGTACATTATCACTGCGACATAATACCTAACAAGATGGGCAGAAGCCGCACCAGTAAAGGATTGTAGCACAAAAACAACAACACATTTTCTATTTGAACAAGTAATCACTAGATTTGGGTGCCTAAGAGTTTTGATGAGCGACCAAGGAACACACTTCAAAAACCGCACCATCAACGCTATGAATGAATAGTTTGAAGTACATCACCAGAAGAGCAGACCGTATCACCCACAGGAAAATGGCACAGTGGAAGCATTCTACAAGATTCTGGAGAACGCGTTGACAAAGATCTGTAACATCAACAGGGATGACTAGGATCTCAAAGTACCAACAATATTATGGGCATATAGGACTACATGAAAAAATTTAACAGGGAACACGCCATTTAAACTTGTTTATGGCCAAGAAGCAGTGGTTCCATTAGAATTTTTAGTACCAAGCTTGCGCATAACAAAAATCACATAGATGACAGAATGAGGCGTTGTACAAGACAGATTGAATCAGTTAATGACCATGGAGGAAGACCGAATCTTAGCAAGATTCCACCAACAAGTTTAGAAAGAAACAGATAAATCTTGGCACGATAGGCACATCAAGAAGGAAACTTTTAAGGAAGGATATCTAGTACTGATGTATGACAACAAATCGTTACAACACCCAGGAAAGCTCAGAATGCATTGGTTGGACCATAAAAAGTAAAATTGGTCACAGATGGAGGAGTTGTATAGTTAAGAGATTTATCAGCACAAAATTCAGAGGGATGATTAATGGGAGCCGACTGAATCTGTACAAGGATATTCGACCATCCACCACGTAGTTAAAAATAAAAATAAAAAATAGTATATTGGAAAAAAATCAAAAGGAAAGAACCAAAGAGGGCATAGTACGCCAGAGGTAGAAAGGCCACACAAATTTAGAAACACAACCTTAGCGAGGAGAAGGAAAACAGTCACATAAAAAGGGAAACGAGCGGGAAAAGGAAAGATGACAAAAGAAGGACGACATGAAAACACTAGGCAGAATTAAAGGACGGACAAGACCAATGGGACACCACATTAATTGCGCCAACAAAAGAAGGCAAGTAAGATTAATGGAAACTACGAAACTTCCATAGGTTCATTGAACCTGTAATTAAGGTGCATTAAACCCATAATCAAGGAAGCGTCCTCAACAAGCTTCATGGGAAAGCCATACAACACACAGACGAGGGAGCCAATATTCTATTCATGAAAAGTGAACAGACAGAACAACATAGGCTAAAGAGCACAGTGAGACTTCACAGAGATCACAGAGGTCGTTCGAATCCAATAGAAATTTGACATTCACCGCCATGGAACTTCCCAAGAAAGCAGAAGTGAGCCAGACTGCCAGGAAAACTAGGGTTCAGACTAGGTCACGAGGACAGGCGGAAGAAGGTGAACAACAACCACCGGAAATCATCAACATCGACGAAATACCATCCCTAGAAATAGCACCAGTGCACTCGACACCCATACTGGAGGAAACCCAATAGCCAACGTAGGAGGACACGAGTAAGGAGATACCAATAGAAGTATAGGAACCGTAGAACCAGGGATCAGAAACCCTGAAGGAGGTGCAACAAGAGAATACAGAAGTAGCTCCGAGAGCCAATGGCACAACACTGAATCTGACAACAACATTTGAGCCAGACGAGTCTCAAAAGACCATTTTATACCACCCAGCAGGGGAGATGGTTGAATATGTCTTAGATTGGCTAGAATGCTATACAGAGAAACAACCAGAAGCCCCTAAAAATTTGAGCCAACCACCACAACATAAGAAAGACAAGATATAGATACCAAGGTCACCAATTGTTCTACTGCGCATACCAACTGGGGTACAGGTAGGACCAGAGCTA
>JZKD02S0007486.1:0-22334 GCA_000966675.3 Picea glauca | reverse complement strand
TGAGATCGACAGTCCCATCTCATTGCGGGGATTGAAGATGCGCGAACTTTAAAAAGTTGAAGGTGGGCCGCAATTGAAACCACGGTTTTGGAGAAAGGACACGTGGAGGCTCGAGGTAAATTGTAGGGAAAAATGTAGTTTGATACAAACCACGTTTGGACGTGCCCTCAATCTCGTGGTCACATGATATCTTCGCCCAAGGTCATATCGAGAAATGGAGCTAGCACTCACTAGACCAAGATTGGGAAATGCCTTTTGAATAGGCGTTTGGTCATCGCTGGTGGTCACGTGAAGGAAGGGGCTTAGAAACCAAAGAAGACAAAAATGACTGATTGTAACTACCAGAGAAGATGAAGAGTTGTTACTTCCATCGAAGCCAAATAATCTTAGGATAACGCCTTCTAATGATGAACAGATTCAGAATAATCGCCAGAGAAGATGAAGAGTTCGAATGATAATCAGGTAGAGAACTCAGTGTGAGTAAGATATGCAGAATAAAGAAGAGTTGTTGTACCCAAAGTGGAGTGAAGAAGCATAGTGTATAGCATGAAGAGGCAACACAGATCATAATATTTTGAAGAGAAGCTAGACAGAGGAGGGTGGTGCGTAGGAAGAAAAAGAGCAAAGCATAGAAGCAGAAGCGGAATAGAGCATAGAAGCTAAAGAAGGCAGAGGATACATGGAGTTATAATAGACCATATCAAAGACACAACAAGTAAGTAAAAAAATTTGTATCTCAGGGTGGTAGGGTGGCACTAGGGAGGATTGTTGTCCTCAGAGTTTCAAGTGGGTGGTTGAACACAGGGAGTTCTAGATTCCATCTAGTTGCAGCCAGAAAAACCAAGGTGGTAGGGTGGTGCAAGGGAGAACTATTGTTCTCTATTATACAGATTGGTGCCTGTGTGACTGGAGGTTGGTGCTTCCATCCAGTTGGTGTTGGAACTCTCAGGGTGTTGGTGCTTCCTTCTAGTGGGTGCTAGAGAAATCAAAGGGTTGGTGCTCTCTACAAGTTGCATCTTATTAAAGAAAACTTTGTAGCCTCATTTTGAGTTGGTGCTCAAAGATAGATGATGTACATAAGATAAAAGATTGCTTATCATTCTAAGAAGAGGAGGTTTTCTCCCTTTATGGGTTTCCTCATGAATATCCTCCTATGTTTATATCATATGTGTGATTGATGTTTATTATTTTTGTTGTTCATGACTTGCATAATCTTGATGATCACTTGGAGAACATTAATAATATTTCAATATGCATAAAATTGTTTAAGAACAGTAACAACTGATTCACACCACCACCCCCCTCCCCCCCCTTCTCAGTTGTCTTAGCATTTCCAACATTCATGACTCAAGAAATTATGCTTTAGCCTAGAGTTCTTTCATAACGTTTTCAATTTCCTTGTTCTCAATTTCATCATTATATTCAACATTTTATTCTTCATTATGTATTATTTTTTTGTTGTGTCAAATTCCTCCTAAATTTATGGTAGACACCCCAATCTCACCCATCAAGTTTAACTTTATTCTTCCAACCTCTCATTGTTCCACAATTGACACATTCCATATCGACAATTTAACTCTCGCATCTCCACTTGGTTTTCTCAACACCATCGTTGTTAATCTCCAATCCTACTTAGAAACTTCTTACATCAAATATTTCCCTATCGAAAGTTCGCCCATTTACTATCTCATTTGGATTTGTTGAAACCAATGTCTCAATGTTCTAGTACTTAGTGGAATACATTATTTTCTTACTCTACTATTTAGACACACTAGCATAGTTCCTCACCTTTTTCTCCTATGACGCAAAAATGTAAACAAGAATGACCCCTAGTCACTTTTCACAATTTCAAATGAAAGAGTACATATATAACTTTCCAATATCGATCTTTTCTCATCATAATCATTCTCAACCTTTCGTCCTTCATGTTCTCAACATCAATGTCTCAATAGCTTCAATGTTTAACCAATTTTCCATTATTGATGCTATATCAGGACTTTATGTTTCCCAACATTCATAACTTTTCAATATAGGATATCAAAACCTGATGATTACTCATTTTTTTTTATTACCAATGCTTATCTATACTATAACTTTTCCAACTTTTTGATCCTTATGTGCATGCATGCTTTCTTGAATTTCAATTTTTTCCATTGTACCAACACATTTCTCATTTGTCATGTATCAACCTTTCATTATTGAACTTTCCTTTTTTCACGTTTGATTTCCTTAATTTTTATTTCCCCTGTAACTATTATATCCTACCTTTGTAACTATTATATACAAAAACAATTATGCATATTTCACTTAATCAACTTTATATGTTTACATCTTCCTATATATGGATTTCCTCCAATAAAACAACATCAAATTTGAATTTTTTAAATTACCTTTCTACCTGACAACGTATTACTTGTAGGAGTTTCTCACAAAATGTGGTTAACCAATAATTTTGTTTCTAGAATTCAAATTATATATATATATATAGCAATATAATCCCCCCTCTAAAAAAAATACCCAACATTTCTTCATAAAGACTTTATGCTTCTTTGCAACCTTTATTTCAATAATACCCAGCATTATTATGCATCTTTGTTTGAATCCACTTTATAGACAACAACAAAAATTGACTTTATAGAATTACCTTTCTACAATGGTAGTGTATCGATTGTAGGAACTTCTAGAAATGAAATGGTTGATCAATTATTTTGGTTCTACCATTCAAGTCTCATATATTTTCCACCACATGTCTTGCAAAAATTTTATCTTCACCAATTGACTTATGTGACAAATTGCATAAATATTCCAATTAATACTTCATATAGAATATACTATGCCACACCACTTTATAATACTTCATATAGCATATACTATGCCACACCACTTTATAGATCTTATTATGATGTAAATATTTTATACTCACCTCCTTTGTCAAATCTCAACCTCTACTTGTTGGTAGTACGGCTGTCATTACACCAAAACTCGCAGGTGATTGGTAAACTCACCACTGCCAGATTTCAAGGATCCACTAGAGGTGATTAGTCCCTTGTCACGATACACCAGGGAGCACTGACTACTTGCAATTTCATGCAACAATCTCCCCCTCAGCATGAGATGAGTGTGTATCGAACATGTGACCTCTAGCTCTGATACCATTTGTTGGTAGTACGACTATCATTACACCAAAACCCGCAGGTGATTGGTAAACTCACCACCGCCATATTTCAAGGATCCACGAGAGGCGATTAGTCCCTTGTCACGATACACCAGAGAGAACTGACTACTTGCAATTTCGTGCAACACTACTACTTCATGATATTCTATCCCTTTGATATTCTATTTTCGTAGGGAGTGGTTCGATGAATATGAAAAGTATGGTGATGGTGATGTCTTCCTAGGAGATGAATCCACAACTAAAATCATGGGACATTGAAGGATTAAGTTGTTGCTGAAATATGGAAGGATTAGAACTCTCCCTAGAGTTCCACACATTCCATATCTATCCAGGAGCCTAATATATGTAAGTAAGTTGGATGATGCAGGTGTGGATACTTTATTAGGAAAGGTAACTTGCAAGATGGTCAGAGGAGCAATGGTGTTGATGAGGGGAGTTTGATGTGGAACTCTATATAAGTTGTTGGGAAGCACTTACACTAGTGGGTGTAACAATTTTATTTTCCATGAGCAGATAAATAAAGAAGACAAGATCCATATTGTCCCTGGAAAGAATACCATGTCATGGCATCAAAGAATGGGACATAATGGAGAAAAGGGCCTTCAAACACTAGATGGTAAAGGTATAGTTCAAGGTATGTATAATTGCTCCCTCGATTTTGATTTCTATGAACATTGCATATATGGTAAACATAATCGATTAAATAACCCATCTGATGCTACAAGAGTAAAGGGGATTTTAGATTTGATACACAGTGATGTGTTTGGACCTGTACCTATTTCATCACTAGGTAAATCTATGTATTATCTTTCATTCATAGATGATTTCTCAAAGAATACATGGTTTTATTTTCTTAGGAATAAATATGAGGTATTTGATAAATTTAAAGAGTTTAAGGCACATGTAGAAAATCAGACAGAGAAGAAAATAAAGGTGTTGATGACAGATAATGGTGGAGATTTTTGTGGGAATGAATTCAAAGAGTTATGTAAGAAGTGCAGTATAGAAAGGGAGAAGACAACTCCATACACACCTCAACATAATAGGGTTGCAGAAAGGATGAATGGGACATTGATGGAAAAAGAAACGAGCATGCTTAGTGGTGCCAGGATAGGACAATAATTCTAGGTAGAGGTAGTGGGTACTGCATGTTACCTAGTAAATAGATCACCCTCATCAATGTTGGTGGGAAAAACTTCTCATGAAATATGGACTAGTAAGAAATCCTCTCTTGAACATCTCAGAGTGTTTGGTTGTGATGCTTATGTAGATGTTCCAAAGGAAAATGGGAGTAAGTTGGATAATCAAGACAAAAAGTGTATCTTTATTGGTTATAAAGATGGTATGAAAGGTTATAATCTTTGGAACCTAGAAACTAAGAATATTTTTTAGAGTTGGGATGTTTTTTTTAGAGAGGTTAAATATATTTCCAAACAAGAATTCCTACCAAGGAAAGAAGAACATAAGAAAATAAAGTTTGAGTTGGATGATGCAAAATCCAAATCAACGGAAGAAGATGAATCTGAAGAAGAAAAACCTCATACTCTAGTATTAAGGAGATCAATGAGAGAAATAAGGAAACCAGGAAGGTATAGTCCACCTAATTTTCATTCTAATTTTGTTTTATCTATTATTGATGATGATCCTAGAATTGTCAGGGAAGCAATGAATTCATAGGATAGTAAACTCTAGAAGAAGGCCATGGTTGAAGAGATGGATGTCTTGGAAAATAAAGAGGCATGGGACTAGTTGAGTTTTCAACTAGAAGAAAGGACATTAATAAAAAAATGGGTGTTTAAGAAGAAATTGAATGCAAAAAGAAAAGTGGAGAAATACAAAGCCTGCTTAGTAGCAAAAAGTTATTCCAGGTAGAAGGAATTGACTTTGATAGGTTTTTTTTCTTGTTGTCAAGGATAACTTCTATTAGATTTATTTTATCTGTTGCTACTTCTTTTGATTTTGAATTAGAATAGATGGATGTAAAGAGAGCATTCCTACATGGGGATATAGAAGAAGAAACATACATGAATCAGCTAGAAGACTTTGCAGTGAAGGGAAAGAAATAACTAGTTTGTAAGCTAAAGAAGTCACTATATGGTCTGAAGTAATCACCTAGGATGTGGTACCAAAAGTTTGACAGATACATCCTTGGAATGGGATTTGTGAGAAGTAAGGTTGATCAGTATGTATTTTCCAAGAAGGTTGGTAATCACTTCATTTATGTAGTGTTGTATGTCAATGACATGTTATTGGTAGGAAATAACATGGATGTTATCAAAGAGGTGAAATCAAAGCTATCCTCCAAATTTGACATGAAGGATCTCGATGCTACTAACTTTAGTCTGGGAATGGAGATTAAAAGAGATCGTGCAAACCTAAAAAACTCTAGTTGAATCAGAGAAAATATGTTGAGACGATATTGCAGAGTCTTAATATGTGGAAAAGTAAACTGATCAAGGTTCTTATTCTTATAGGTGTAAATTTATCTATAGATCACTATCCCAAGACATGAGAAGACGAAGAGGACATGTCTCAGGTTACATATGTTAGTGTGGTTGGCAGTTTGATGTATGCAATGGTTTGTACTAGACCGGACATTACACATGCAATGGGATTTTTGAGCAGGTATATATCAAAACCAGGGAAGGAGCATTGGATAGTAGTAAATATGGTTTTCAAGTATTCACATGGCACTTCTAGCTATGGAGTGTGCTACCAAGGAAGACCAGGATTGGACAAAATGTTGGACATACATGGGTTTGCTGATGTAGACTGGGCTGGAGATCTGGATCAAAAAATATCTACAAGTGGGTATGTGTTTAACCTATTTGGAGGAACAATCATTTAGATGAGAAAAAAACAAGTTGTAGTAGCACTCTCAACTACAGAAGTTGAATACATGGCAGTCACTCATGCATGAAAGGAAATAGTATGGTTATATAGATTGTATTCAGGTATTGGGTTGGTACAACAAGTAGTAATGTTAGATTGCGACAGTCAAAGTGAAATATTCCTAGAAAAGAACCCAACTTATCATTCAAAGACAAAGCATATTGATGTTTAGTATCACTATATGAGAGACATGGTTGAAGACAAGAAGTTGTTGTTGGTGAATGTTGCAGATTCATTGACAAAGTCAGTGAACACCGAGAAGTTCTCCTAATGTACATAAACAATGGGCATTGCTTCCCTGGATTGTTGACTATGTAATCATGTGACCCCCTATATGAAAATGAAACAACAAGTGGGAGAATGTTGGGTAGGTTTTATAATATTTGTATGTGTGTGGGGGGGGGGGTTTCATATTTGACAATTGTGTCTAGCGAACCCTCACCCCTTAGCTCCTAGTGTTGTGTGCACCATGTGATTTCCCATGGGAGTCCCTTGGTAGGGGACTGCCCCCTTCTAGTTACCGCCTAGAGCCAACGAGGTTCAAGGCAACACCCCAAAATTTGTTTGGGGGACGATTTTTGTTATTTTAGCATTTTTTGTTACTTTTAGCGATTTTCTAAATTAATCATGAATTATGGGATTAGGGTTTTGGTAGTTGCATAATACCTAAAATAGTGTGTATATATTGTATTGTGAATGGTGAAATTAATACAATGAAGAGTTGAGAGGTGCGACACTAAGAAAGACTAGTTTTCTCCCAGTTAAGGGTTTCCAGCATAAATATGTGTGTACTATGTGTATGAGTCATTGATTAATTTATATTTTTCTTAATAAACATTGCTTTACTTAAAACGTACATTTTTTCATCCTGCATTTGCATTTGTGTATATCTTTGCATTCATGCTAGTATACTCTTACATCTTGTTGTATATATTTCATTCTCATATAATGCATACATGTTACAAAATTACACTTGATCATTGTATGTTATTTCTGTCAATTGTTGTTTTAGTGAAAAAAATTCTTTCAACATGATTTTGGATTTATCATTGACCCCATCAGTCGATACTTCTAAAGGGTGTTGTTGTTTGAAGTAGGAGTAGGATTACAGGTCTTGGACAACCAAAAATGTTGAGGTTCTCATGCACTCTACAATGAGCACACGTCCCAATGTTGAAGCCAGATGTTAACGCCCCCCATGCCTAGGGGTAACTAGAGGAGATCATGTCTCATGGCCCATAATGGAGACAATAATCTCGACCATGATGATGATCAACATGTCTGCAGGTGGCATCCCAACAACCCCCTCTATTTTCCTCTACATCTATAGATCAACCAAGGCTCATCGCATCCAAACAACCCACTGTATGGGAGATGGTAAGCCAATGTCACCATAAGGTATGTTAGTCCTTCTTTCATGTGAATTTTTGCGCTTAATTTGTTGGGCATGTGGATGAGGATCTTTGGTTGAAATTGGATAATGGATCATTGTCTTGGGAAATCTTGTTTTTTGTCTTGTTTCACCTTGGTGGTCATATTTTGTGCCCTAGTCTTGTGTTGTCACCGCCCATGGAAAAGGGGCACTATTGGGGTCTCTCACAAGGGTAATGTCTTGTTCCTCACCATACTTAGAACTTTCAATCCTGGAGCCTCTTGTAATGCACTAAAAGTTGATAATGGTTCATGGTCCATTATCTCATGAGAAGAAGAGGTTGAAGGCCCAGAGGTTGATGCAGTTGCTACATGTATATGGTATGTATACATGATAAAAGACACCATAAAATCCACAGGATAACTTGAGCTCTACCCCCTCTAATGGTAGTCACCCCTTGTGTTGATGTGAATGAATGCACAATCATAAAAAGACTATATCTCGACAATAAAATGAAGGAATAAAGCTTGAAACCTATAAAGGGGACTTGCAAATAATAATTGGGTATCAAAATGAAATTAAGGGGTTTGAAATGCAAAAAGTATTGGGGGAAGGGTATCTCAAGCCGAAAGTTCTCCCTCTACAAAGGTGCTCATATAAATGGATGTAATGACACCATAAGCCATGAAGTAATCCCTAATTTTACCATTATCACACTTACTCTTGAAGGGTTTCTTTCTTTCCTTTCTCCCACATGACCTATCCCTCTACTTGGGTATTTTATTTCTTGTCTAGATTGACACACCTAATAGGGTTGGATTAAGGACCTCCCATATCCAAACTTTCCAACTCACATGAGGTTCTAGGACAGTGTGACACTTGAAGGGGATACTGGGGTGAATTGTTTGCATTGCTTATGTCTTAAGTGGAAAATTACTTTGCATGATTTAAGGACTAATATCTCTTATGAACGTTGGGTTACCTTGTCTTATATTCTTCTTTGTTTTGGATGTCCTTGGCATGGATTTTTGAGGGACATCCTAGGTTTTCACCCAGGACATTATGCCTTTATTGCAGAACTTTGACATGTGACACAGAGAAGCAATTCATCCAGTGACTTGCCACCTTCTGACATGAAATATCATATCCTTGGAACCTTGGATGATGGGCAGATGGGCTTGGTTTGAGCATATTTGACCATGTTGGTACACGGATGGGATGAAGGCTCACATGTTGGGAATAGTAGCATGGGGCTTATTATTCACTGGATCAAGGATGTTGTAGTAACAAAAAATCAGACACAGTGTAGAGACAAGATGCAACTCCCTTCATCTTGGATGTGGTGCTCTAAACCCTTGACATCACCCTCTATTTGATCATGATCCCATCTTCTAGGGTTTGATGGCATTAGGGTTTGATGGGTTCTTGGGGTACCAGTGATGATTTAGAATGACCATGGTGAAGAGACACATTTAACCCTAGACATTTGATATTTGACCCAAACATGCTTGCACCCTAGATACCCTTTTCTTTAAAGTCTAAATCATAATGCCCAAATGTCTTGCACCTTAGGTTTTAGACTTTTGTTTCACCTAGATCAATCTTCAAGTTTAAGGCATTTGAGACTCCATAGACCCTAGAAGGACAAAGACACTAATCTAGGAGTGTTTTTGTGGCTATAGTAGTTGTATAAATCACTCTTCTCAATCTCTCAAATATCCTACTAACTTTACTAACTATAACGCTAGAAAACTTTAAGTATTTCTTGTTGCGGTTATAAAAGTTTTCTACAACCACTGAAAACTACATTAAATTGTTCCATACACCTATTTATAAGTGGATTAACTTGTTCAAAAATTTCCTGTAGCAATTGGATAATAATCTACTTGATGAATGCTTACTTTTTATGGTGAATTGCTACATTTTTTAGCATTATTTCATCACATTGTTGCAAATCTTTTGTTTCTGTCATATAATTGTTTACCACTGTAACTTGCAACAACCATAGAAATTTTACTTGTCTAGTGTAAGAAGTCATTATTGCAAGCTTTAACTTGGTAATTGTCAATATATGTTGCAAATTGTTCATTGTTCCAAACATGTACAACAATTACCTTGCACTTCCCTTTTTCTTCCTAAACCTAGACCTAACTAAAAGGTGACCAACATTTTACTTGTCTAGTGTAAGAAGTCATTATTGCAAGCTTTAACTTGGTAATTGTCAATATATGTTGCAAATTGTTCATTGTTCCAAACATGTACAATGATTACCTTGCACTTCCCTTTTTCTTCCTAAACCTAGACCTAACTAAAAGGTGACCAAGATAGGGGCAATAGGCTTAGCTATTTCTTGCTATTTGACCCTTTGAGGTCACCAGGGAAACCTCCCTTATGGTGGACCTCTTCTATCACTCCCTTATGGTGGACCTCTTCTATCACTAAAATAAACGAAGTTTCTACTTAGGTGATAGTTGTATTTTCTTCCATTGTTACAAAAAAATTGGGGATCTTGTGGAGGACTCTGCACAAGTACAAATCCCGTGATAACACGTCCAAATGAATTATAGGTACTAATGACCATATAATTGATTATGAAAATATTTAAGGTGTTATTCAAAAGCTAAAAGGTAGATCTATGGGAGAAGCATCCAAATGAATTATAGGTACTAATGACCATATAATTGATTATGAAAATATTTAAGGTGTTATTCAAAAGCTAAATTCGGCAACGAGTTCAACTGCTGACCCAAGTGGAGATCAAAGAGCTGCATCTCAATCTACGCAATTTTCCGATCTGGATTTGAAGGAGGGTAGGCTTGAAGTAAAAGAAAGAAGCTTAGCTTCCGGGGTCGAATCTACCGCGCAGGCGTCTTGCATTTTCACGAAAGGGATTTGGCGAGAAGTTTGATTGTCTTTTCTGCAAAAGCCCCTGAAGAACCAAGCAAGTCTGATGAGGGTTCTCTCAGATTTACATTATGAAAATATTTAAGGTGTTATTCAAAAGCTAAAAGGTAGATCTATGGTAGAAGCATCCAAATGAATTATAGGTACTAATGACCATATAATTGATTATGAAAATATTTAAGGTGTTATTCAAAAGCTAAAAGGTAGATCTATGGTAGAAGCATCCCTGTTGTCTTGGATGTTGTTGTCTTGGATGTTGTCTTGGACAGGGGTATCCCTCAAATGAGAAACAATTGAAACAATGGTTAAGAAGGCAACTTTTCAAAGTAGGAGAGATATACTCACTTTCTTTATATGGGTTGGTAAATAACCCAATTTTTTGAAACAATGGTTAAGAAGGCAACTTTTCAAAGTAGGAGAGATATACTCACTTTCTTTATATGGGTTGGTAAATAACCCAATTTAAAACATGACTTGACCGCTTATCATACAAGTATTAATACCTTACGCAAGAGGAAGTATGTTTATCCCATGAAGGAATTACTCCACCCACCATTAAAACAATAGTCATTGTCATCTCTAGGTATTGAGGAAAACCAAACAGCCAAAGTAACTCAAACTTAGATGGATGCATTGTACTTTAACTTGATACATAAACGGTAAACACGTTGTTTCATAACATCCGCTAGAGAGACCACACAACAATGGTGGAAAGAATCAACCCAAATTATATTACTTAAAATATCCTAATTGGGAGTTGGTCAAAACAAGGAAAATAAAGGAGATTTAATAACTTAGAAATGATATCGTTAAGTAGGGATTCAAACATGACCGCATCACGTAAAACTATAATACCATCCTTCTTCTTAGGCTCGCCCTCCCCCTAATTAGAACCGTAAGCGTACTCTTCCTTTATAAAGAACTTACTCCAAAAGAACTTGGCTGTCAATCACTTGAGCGCGTTTCACATTAATAACTTATAAGAATTAAAATCAAAATATGCTTGCAGAAATGGTATATGAGAATGTGTTCAAAAGGGTCACAATAATGATTACCTAGATTGTTGAGCTCAAAGTCAAAAACACTGCAAATATAGCAATGAATAAATTAATAAATGAGATGGCCACGTAGTGGCTAGTCCCTTCCTCGAATCTTGGGACGTAGAGGATTGATGTTTCGAAGGTCAAGCAGAGATGAGATCAGTTTTTAATCATTAGAAGTGAAAACAATAAAATAAAAATAAACACCTCAAACTATGCTTGCATGTGTTTAAGTGTCCGCCCATGTCTTGGTTATGTGGCCTTCATGCCTTAAGCCACAATGTTCACACTTCATGCCTTAAGCCACAACGTTCACGCAGGCTTGGAGAGTGCACTATCTTTGTGTGTGTTGGTTGGTTATTGAAAAAGCTACAATAACCAGTGCATTGTCGCTGCTTTGCCGCCCAGTTCAGCATGTCATTCCCATCGCCATCGCCAGTGTCCATGGCACCCACACACACTGATACACCCCCCATATGCAAGGTCACTGATACGGCCCTCAGTATGCAAGGTCTGATCTTCATTGCATTCGGATACATCATCTTGTTGTACTCTTCTCTTCATCTCTTCAAAGTACACTAAACCTTTCACAATTGAATAAATTCAAGGTTAGATTCCTAAAGATTATACAAATTATGCATACTATGAATATCAGAGGTATTGATTTGCTACAATTACAAATCTTATTTTGAAATCTCATTATGATTTTAGGAAGCAAGATTCTGAAACTCTATATCCTGCTAGGTATTGAATCTACTGATGTTAAATCTGAAATTGTTCGTTTTTCTTTGTCTATTCATGCCTTTCTCTATTCATCCCTTTGTTTTTGGTTCCAGGTTTGATTCTCCAGCTGCTTTAGGTACCAGATCTATACCCACAAGGTGAAAACTCTCCAAGTTGATTTAATCGATAAAAGCAACTAAAAATTCTATAGCTATTCGCCTAAGTCGCTCCATTGCATCTACAATAATTGTGTTAAAAATATTTCAAGTAATTCATTGAACTCCATTGCATCTACAATAATTGTGTTAAAAAGATTTCAAGTAATTCATTGAACCGTCTCCCACACTACACGTATTTTAAAAAATCTTACTTTTCATGTGATCTGGTGTTACTTTTCATGTGATTTGGTGTCCCAACACTCCATTAAAATGAATTGTTATTCACAACAGACCCTGTAAATAAAATGACGATAGATTTCAGTTCTACGTAGAAGTTATTAAGCAGAATTACATCCAGGAAATTTAATCCATTACTGATGTCAATCATCTGTGTGGCAAGAATCCTCTTCTCTCAGAGTCACTGCAACAATTTTCACAAACCCCATCACATCCGTCACAAACTAAATATGAATTTTCCTTAATGTCGAGTTCATTCCAAGCATAAAATGGACAACAACACTCACGCTCAATGGATTGCTAGTCGCAGGGCCAAGCATATCCAACACTCTGCAAGCAGCTTGTTGAAAGCGTTCTCGTTCTTCCTCAAGCTTAGATTCCCATTCCATTGACGACTCTTTGCATCTATCCACATATTCCAATATCTCCACAAACCCTGCATCGATTTCGCTGTAACGAAAATAACATGTACACAGATAAATAAATAGTCAAAAACTAAAATTATTCATTTAATGGCCTCCATTTGTCACGCATTAAGAAATTTACACCAACAGGATTAAAGATTACAGCATAATTATCACTGAGAACAATTTTTTGGAAAGGGACTAGTTGATTAAATTTTACAGTAAAATTTTCAAAAATATGGACGAACTTTATGAGCAGTAGCAGATTTTCCATCTCCGTCTGCATCTGACTAACGATATCTGCAATTTAGACGACTTTAATTCATTATTTCTTGACATTCCCTACAAATATACAAGAACATTTTGCGCTTATACAATACTTTTCTATAATTTGCTCTAGCTTTTTGTCAACCAGTAATCCCCTAAAAAAAAGGCTTCATTACAGCAAGCAAGATATAAATATTGCAAATCCTTCTTTATATTTATTGTCTTAAACTATCAATTCAAAGAAATATGCTAAAATACGGAGGAATTAATTAATTCCTTCACTATCTTTATTGTTTTTGTCCATGGATTCGAGGAAATATGCAAACACAGAGGAATTCTTTTATTCTGTAAAGGTTTCCTGTAACGAGTCGAATTTTTTTATGACACAGAATCAAGGACAAACTCTAAGTATTTGAAAATATTTAACAAAAGACTGCAACAGAAGAAAAAACAACAGATAAATATTTCAAAGAATTCAAAACAAATCTGCGTTGTTATTATTAACAAATGATTGAAATAACAGAGGATTTAGCCAAAGGAATATAATTACCATAGATGAAGGCTGCGAGCCTGGATCCTCGATAGGATGCATATTGAGATGTGTTGGCTTCAGGGTGGGGAGGAATGGGCGTAATGGTGCTTCTCACAGACTGTTCATGTCCACGCAATGCTAGTGCTGATTCTTCCGCATTTAAGTTCTTGTTTTCTTCAGCGTCTGCCATGATGTGATCCCTTGTTTTGGTATGGAGAAGTGAAGAATAAGTAAGAATGTGTTGAGACAATGATGTGGTGATGAGATCGTGGGGAGCGAGCGAGGCAAAGAGTGCACTTGCGTAGCTTGTTGCAAGAATGAACTAAAAAGCGTTGATGAAGTGGTGACGATATGAGCTGATGAGGTGGTGAGGCTGCGAGGAGTTGGCGAGCATGCATCGACTAGAACTGACCAAGTGACCTAGACTGCAGAGTCCCTCGACTGCAATGCCAATGCTATAAATAGTGAGATCTGTCAGATAACTAAATGTAGGCCTTTAAGAAATTTCCATTTTAAAATTCATTTGTTAATTCTTATAATTCAAGGAAAACAATGACATACACTAGGGAAATAAAGTTTCATCGCCATGTTCACAACCAATTGGAAATTGTATAAGTTAAATTCCATAAATTCAAAAATAATTTTATTTGTAATAATAAATCTATTTAATATTTAATTTCCTTAAAACTTTGGACATGTATGGAGATTTTAGGGAATCAACTAACAAAATATACCAATTAATGCAACAAAAACAACCAGGTAATAGGCTGTCAACGAGTCAAGCCTACAACTGCAAGAAACCAATATACTATAAAGTAATATTAGCAAAGTTAATTTAGGGAAAATATAGTATAAAGTAATATTAGCATTGTTAATTAGGGAAAATATAGTATGGGATGAATGCGCGCATTGAATTAAGTTACAACTAAGAGAGGAAAACATCTAAAATATAACCTACAAGCACTACATAAAGTAAAGGAGAGCGAATATAAGTAAAGGACTCATTAATATATCCTCTGTATTGATAAATTTGAGGAAACTTATTATAAAATACTTTTCAAAGTGGTCTGCTCAGCTGCTATCTCGAAAGAGTCCTCTTAATGATGGGTTCTAGATTTATTTGCAGATAATTTTTTGGCATGGGCATGAGTGGATCCCAGAAAAATAGATCTAGAAGATTTAATGGTCATAAAACTTAGTGTAAATCACCTCTTCTTGTTAGAAAAGATTGAATATATTTCAGCCATATTTGAGCTTGGTGGTCATATTTCAGAAGTTAACAAGAAAGGTTGTATGAATTAAAAAGAATTGGTTTTTGCAATCTTCCTTTTAAGTTATATGTATATTTGAGGCTTATATGATGTTAGGCAATGAGAAATGCAGAGCATAATAGTGATCTTTTGTAAATGTGCATGCCAATGCATCAACACTTTTGTATTCAGTAGTGACATTACTGAGAAACTATATATTTTTACATTAGTTGTAGTAATGGTCATGACCTGGTCTTTTGTCTTGCAAGAGAGTTGGATGGAGTCAAATGGTCTTTATTAATGATTATACTTCAAGTTTTGTTGATTAGGTTTTCCATCTTGACATTTCATAGAGTTTCAAATGCAATAAGATGTAATTAGGAAAAGGAAATGGAGCTATATGATAAATGGTTCTTGGCATTTCACAGAGATTCAAATACAATAAGATGTAATTAGGAAAAGAAAATGGAGCTATATGATAAATGGTTTTGGGTTATACAGAATGGGATTGATGAAGTTTCAGGTTATTAAAAAAATTCTAATGAGGATCAGAAAATGTCTAAAAAGGAAAAATGTTGTGAAGATCACTTTCCAATAGCATACAATATTGAAAGGGATATTCAATGACTTATTTATCAATTGGCCAATTATGAAGGGGATACTCAATGACCTGTTTTTCAATTGGCCAATTATGAGGCCTGTAGTGCAGAGGTTTTTTTATATTAATTGGAAAATCAGTCCTGAATATCCAATTGGTCGTATGAATTGTTATATAGACTAAGATGAGTTGAGTTCTTCTGAAACAACTACCAATTAACCAAAGGAGTAAGAAGCAAATGGAATAACCTATTTTTAAACAACACAATAAGTCTGGAATCAACGAAAGCTGGGGAGAAAGAATTGGAGAAAGATGCAAGTGAAGATATCAGTTTGGTTGAGGATATTGATCAAGTAGTTAGACTCGAAAAGAACTTCTCTTATCATGGTGTGGGAAACATCCAGCAGTAATATATGTGTAACTAGGAGAGGGAGTGCAATAGACAACTTGACATCTGATGTGAACAACCAGTTGAAGGTGATCCCTGATAATGCAAGAATAGTCCTGATTTTCTTTTCTGATGAAGATAACAAAAATTTTCATGCAAGTGGAAAGACTGCAGCTCATGATACAAAACCAGCGAGAGAAGAAATAGGGTTCATGAAATTGATTTGTATAAGTCATTAGGTCAATAGTTCAAAAAGAAACAAATCATCTTTGAAGAAATATAGAAGTTGGAATACATATAGACATGTTTGGCATGCCGACTTCCCTAACCAGCCAAGCAAAATGGGCCACCAACTGCCAAACTAGACTAGATATTTATTCATTTCTTTAAGAGAAGAGACAACAGAGAATTTGATTCAAGACACAATTGCAATTTAATATTTAGCACCTAAAGTTGAAGGTATATGTGAATTTGAAGATTTAGTCACCATAGCAGAGGATACAAATACATATGAGCTTTGATAAATAATGCTGAAGACACAGATACAATTAAGATTGCAGTCAAGGATACAAATGCAATTGAAGCTCTAATAAATCAAATGAGGACACAAAAGAAGTTTAGTGGAGGGGAGGATCTCAATGTAGTTGAAGCTTTGGTAAATACAGCTGAAAATCCAAAAGAAGTTGATACTGCAGTTGAGGATCCACACATAGTTGAAACTTTAATGAAACTTTCATAAATACAAATGAAGAGACAAATGTGTATTGAGATAATGAAAATGTGGCTAAAGATACCGATGCAGTTCATTGCACCGAGAGAAGTGAGGATTACAAAAGTTTTAAAATACAAAAGAAATATCGATGGTTATCGAAAGTTGGGTTATTGATTGAGATAGGGTCTCTAGTGCACAGATTCCAGGCCAACCCAAAGGGAAACTCCATCTTTGCACCAGTATCTACCTGTGTAACCATTTTCATTATGTTTCAAACTTCTTTACAATAAGAGAAGTGAGCCATTGAAGAGAAAATATGCATCCGCACATAAAAGAAATACATTCATACATTGTTATTTTCAGATCTGGGATCCAAAAGGCCCTTTGTTTGCACCCACCTGAAATGCTGCAGTGAAATATTCTACTCAATCCACAATTTTACTCAATCCCTCTCATACCAACAATGAAATATAGGTCTCAATATTGAACATAATTACAATAACAAATATGACATAAATTGTATATTCCCAAAAGCTAGAAATTTGCAAGCCATAAATAATACTACACATTACTAGAGATCAAAGTCCACCGAGAATATAATAATAAGTCATATGTTAGATAAAATTAGGCATACCAGACAAAAGAAGAAATCCTTAATGTATAAGCAATTATTGGCAGTGTAGAAGAATCTGAAACACGACACATACAACTCTCGACTCTCAACAAATGCCCTACACAACCGCACTAACCATAGTAAAGAGATCAGCAAATGCACCGAAATAGATGACTCACAAATACACCAAAAAATTACACATTATTCCTATATGTTGCTAGAGATAACACAATTGTCCCATACTATAGAACAAGGGTGGGGTCACTAAAACTATTACAGAGAAACAACGGGTGTGTAACCAAACATCAAAAGATGAAACTGATGAGAAAGAGCCATAGATGTGGAACAACCATCTCGAAAAGTATATGAGTGTTAATTGTACTCCTATCGTTTGAATCTCGGAGAACAGCAGACCTACAATATTTGCATGTATTCAACAAATGAATGTAATGCTAAAAAAAACAATCATAACTGGGCTCCAAATCATGTTCTTTTTAGAGATTGAATCAAAACCCAATCAACCATCCAGCAATTAATGCAAAAGGCATGCAAATGTGTGGCAAGCCATGGCTCCTTAACGTCCTCCTCATATTTTTCTTCTTTAAGTTTTCTTTCGTTTATCTTGATGCCCTATGGTTGTGGAGGCTACACCCTCTGAATCTCTAAAACAGACCCAAATGTCCGACATTTACCACGTTGGTAAATGTGTCACAAGGGTTTTGAGGTTTCTGCATTCGAGGAGAAGCAGCACAGGGAAGCCGTGTGGATGTCATGTAGGGTATTTGCACTCGAGGATAAATCTTCGCACGGGTTTTATGTGCGTTGTAAAGATCTTGAGGGTTTCGGCAAGGCAGTCGAGGTGGAGGGAAAAAATTGCCAATAATTCCATGAGGCATTTTATATTAGGTCGATTACCAATCCCCACCCCTTGCGCCTTGCTCCCTCAGTACTTATATAAAGAGTGAAATTCCAATCTACCAAGTTCAAAAGGCACAATACCAATTGGTGGGAACACCTAAATAAGTGCAGATTTAGGAGGGAAAAGAGAAGGTGTAATTTGATGAATAATTCCATGAGGATTTTTATATTAGGCCCATTACCAATCCCAACCTATTGTGTCTTGCTCCCTCAGTACTTATATAAAGAGTGAAATTCACATCTACCAAGTTCAAAAGGTACAATACCAATTGGTGGGAACACCTAAATAAGTGCAGATTTAGAAGGGAAAAGAGAATGTGTAATTTGATGGTATTGATGTTGAGTGTGCAATTTTCATACAAGCATTCAAAAAATTGTGTTTAATTTTCACTTGCAGTCTATTTTGTGCAATTTTCACTTGTAGACTATAAGCATTCAAAAAATTGTATTAATTGAGGCAGAAKAAGCAAAATTCAAAGCAGAAGAAGTTATTATTTGAGGAAATCTATCAAATCAATGGAAAATTTGTATCACTTAAATCTAGCATGTAAAGAATGAGTTCTTCATATTGTATATTTTMTAATATTGTATATTTTCTAATATTGTATATTTTAATGAGATTCAAGAAAAAGCTTTCTTATATAGGGATACAAGCAAGTCTAAATCCAATTTATGAATGTGGGATAGATAGAGATACAATAAAGTGAAATAAGACACTTACTAGTTATGTTTCTCCTCAATCATTGGCTATATGATTTTCCTTTTGTTGTTCTTAGGAAAAACAGTTACTAGTGTCCATTTTTAGTTCTTTTGAAGTACTTTAAGTAGTGTTTTGTTAAACATACTAGGACAATCCATTGTTGTTGTGGACCTAGTTTGGTTTCCCAAGTGGAAGGCAACAATCAATGTTGTTTGTATTTTTTGTACCATATTAATATACAAACTACTAGCTTAAAAAAAAGACTGAACTAAAAATTCAAAAAGCAGTTCAATACAACTACTTACTTATTTCCTCCAGAATAACACAGAAAAATCCACCTGCTTTTTTATGGGCTTTGCCTTCACCTGTAAAACAAAAAATCAAAATCAGATCAACAAAACCATAATTTCCTTCCCTTCTATGACAATTCTATCAAATACATCAAAAAAAATAGCAGATATATTAATTAACTTTCTTGCAAGCTTAAAGATTACAAGTTATAAATGGTTATATGTCACACTATTGGTTTAGACAGCTAGAATTCAATCCTTGCTTTTAATATCTTAATCTCAATAACAAATTGCAAGAAGCTTACTAATTTGTAATGGCAGGGCCATAAAAGGAAACAAAAAATAAATTTGATAAATACTGATTACAAGATATAAATGGCTATATGCCACACTTTTGGTTTGGACTGTCATAATTCAAGCCTTGCATTTTAATATCTTAATCTCAATAAATAAAAATGCAAAAAGCTTGATAATTTGTTTGTAATGGGTCAAGAAAGAAAACAAAAATAAATTTGGTAAATCTTTGCAGGGTAAACCCAAAAAAATTCAACATGATATACAATGTGTTTTATAGCAAATCAAAACCAATTAACCTATATTATATAGGTAAAAGGAGACCAAACAAGAAATCAAAATGCATCCAAACCAAACTAAGTTAAATGAAAATGTATTCTCAAACTTTACACTGAAAGAAGCTCAACAACATAATACAGAAAGTGTTTGACAACAAATAAAACAGGGGAAGTTATATCATATATGCAAAGTGTAAATAGAAATATTCTTCCAAAAATTAAAATACATCTAAACACGCCTAACTAAATGGAAATGTATTTTCAATTTTTACATGAAAGAAGTTGTATACAAAATGTGTTTTACAGCAAATCAAAACCAAACCTAGCTAAATGGAAATGTCTTTTGAATCTCCAGTATTGTAAACTAAAAGAATCTCAACGCAATAATAATGTATTTTACAGCAAACCAAAACTAGTGAATATATATGCAATCACAGAAAATAAAGAATCGAAATCAAAAATATAGCTAGAGAAAGTAAAAGGATAAAAACCAAACCTAGCTAGACGGAAATGTCTTATATAAGCTAGTTGGCTATTGAAGGCAGTGCAGCGAGTAGGAGCAGTAAAAACAGTAAGCAAGGTAACAATAACACAATTTTACATTTGCAAGTGTCGGAGACAACTATAAGCACGCTAAAAAGATAATTATAATTTACAGTTATACAAAGAATAAACAAAACTTGATCCTAACTAACACACTCCTGGTATAAAATTTAACAAAAACATTAAAATTACACCACATTTGAAAAAGGGAAATCGTAATGGAATCAAAACCCCAGCAGAAACCGTTCATTTCAGCAAAATAATAGAAATAAAACAGCTATCAGTACAAAAATACAAAATTTAGACAGAAACCACCCACCCATACCATTAAAAACAAAGTATTTCACAAAAAATACAGCTATCAAGGTTAAAGTTTAGGACAAGCGGCGCAGTTTACTGAATATCCCTCCATAAGAAATTTAAGCAAAGAAATCCATTAGAAACGTTCAAATTCACAAAATAATAGCTATCAGAGCTAAAATTTAAGAGAATAGGCACAATGTCATGGAAAACATTTATCCCTAGGAAATATTCAACAGAGAAATCTAGTAGAACCATTGCATTTCATAAAATAGCAGCTATCTAAGCTAAAGTTTAAGAGACATGGCACTGTTTAGAAACATCTCTCCGCAAGAAATTTGAAGTACAGACTTGGATTTAACAGCTATCATGGCTAAGCTTTACAGAAACGATGCATTTTAGGGAAACATCTCCGCACAAAAGTTTTAAACAAAAAATCAAGTAGAAACGTTGCATTTCACAAAATAACAGCGAACAATGATAAACTTCAAAAGAAACCGCGTAGTTTTATGCAAAACGTCTATCCATAAGAAATATAAGTAAGGAAAACTAGTATAAAGGTTGCATTTCACAAAATAACAGCTAGTGAAGCTAAAATTTAAGAGATGGAGAAATCCTTAATGTTTAAACAATTATTGGTAGTGTAGAAGAATCTGAAACATGTCACGTACAACTATCGACTCTCAACAAATGTCCTACACACCCACACTAACCATAGTAAAGAGATCAGCAAATGCACCGAAATAGATGATGACTAACAAATACACCAAAAAAATACACATTATTCCTATATGTTGCTAGAGATGACACAACTGTTCCATACTATAGAACAAGGGTGGAGTCACTGAAACCATTATAGAGAAACAACTGGTGTGTAACCAAACATCAAAAGATGAAACGAATGAGAAATGGCCATAGATGTGGAACAGTATATGAGTGTTAACTGTACTCCTATCGTTTGAATCTTGAAGAACAGTAGACCTACAATATTTGCATGTATTCAACAAATGAATGTAATGCTAAAAAAACAATCATAAGTGGGCTCCAAATCATGTTTTTTTAGAGATTGAATCAAAACCCAATCAACCATCCAGCAATTAATGCAGGAGGCATGCATATGTGTGGCAAGCCATGGTTCCTTGACATCCTCCTCATCTTTTTCTTCTTTAAGTTTTCTTTCGTTTATCTTGATGCCCTATGGCTGTGGAGGCTACACCCTTCGAATCTCTAAAACAGACCCAAATCTCCGACATTTACCACGTTGGTAAATGTGTCACATGGGTTTCGAGGTTTCTGCATTCGAGGAGAAGCAGGAGAAGTAGCATAGGGAAGCCATGTGGATGTCATGTAGGGTATTTGCACTTGATGAAAAATCTTTGCACGGGTTTTATGTGCGTTGCAAAGGCCTTGAGGGTTTCGGCAAGGCAGTTGAGGTGGAGGGAAAAAATTGCCAATAATTCCATGAGGCTTTTTATATTAGGCCCATTACCATTCCCCACCCCTTGCACCTTGCTCCCTCAGTACTTATATAAAGAGTGAAATTCGTATCTACCAAGTTCAAAAGGCACAATACCAATTGGTGGGAACACCTAAATAAGTGCAGATTTAGAAGGGAAAAGTTACTTATATAAAGAGTGAAATTCACATCTACCAAGATTAAAAGGAACAATACCAATTGGTGGGAACACCTAAATAAGTGCAAATTTAGAAGGGAAAAATTAAAATGAGAAGGTGTAATTTTATGGT
>JZKD02S0007464.1:15209-27181 GCA_000966675.3 Picea glauca | reverse complement strand
TCATCATTCATCTTCATGTCACGGAGCTCATTCTTCAGACTCATAACTTGTCCAATGTTTATGACTAAGAAGAGATTTGTTAGGGCATCGTACATCTTCTTCGATGAGTCAAGATAGGAGATGTAGGGTATCAAGTGGTCTTTTATGGAATCCACTATAATACTCATGGCATTGATGTCAACATCTTTGAACTTCTCCATAGTTGCAACGTTCTACGGTTCCTTCTCTTCTCCTTCAAACTCTGGCTTCACGATCTTTCCTTTCACGATATCCAGTACTTTATTCTTGGCAAGGATGAGGTCAATCCTTGTCTTCCACGCTCTGAAGTTAGAGGCTCCATCTAACTTGTTATCAGACTTCATAGAGTTAGTCATGGCTGCTTGACTTGGTCAAACCCAAGATTTGACCAGAAATTCAAACTTCACGTCTTGGCGTGCTAAGAGTATCAGGAGATGCGCTAGGCTAGGGCGCGCTGATCTGTCCAGAGATTAGGTCAATCTCTTCACTTAAGGTGCTTCAACAAGAGGTTTAGGGTTTCTGCAACTGCTCCTGCTAGTAACCCTAGCGGCAGTGCCTTGGGAGCTGCTTCTGCTAGTAACCCTAGCGACAGTGTCTCAACGAGCTCAATATCCTAGCGGCTATGTTTCCTTCCAGCGTTTACACTGAATGAAGGAGGTGTGGGCCCATAACCTGTTAGAATATAGAAAATAGTGTGCTCGTTTTACCATTGACGATACCCTCGTCACCCAACCATAGGTCGAAGCCACCCTCCGAGCACCTTAACCTTGACTGAGAATTACTCTGGAAGCAAACCCTAGGCTAGATAGCCAAACAAGGTGTAGCGCATCTTCCTCCAAGGATAGCGCACCAACAATAGTTGATCAGATAGTCCAAACCCTAGCCAAGAGATAGTCCAAGCCAATACTGAAAACAAGTTGTTGCTGCAGCTGCACCTGCAACCCTCCTCCACGTGCACACCAAACTGGGAACTGCAGTTCTGAGATGTGTCAAAATGAGAACTGGCACCCTGTATTTATACTGGTTCTGCCAGATTTGTTGGGGCCAACTTCTCCTTCTAGACATGTGTCTGTTCAATATATTATTATTATTTCTGGCCGACTTCTCCTCTTGGAGGCTAATAACCTAGTATAAATTATCTTCTTGAGCCGACAAGACTTCTAGGTTAGCCAACTCATTAGGGTTTTCTCTTTCTTTCTGGAGTCTTCTATTCTCGTCAGGTTCACACGTGGAGGTAAATACCTCCCACAGCTACCATAATATTAACAACCAATCCATGCCTAAACCCTAGAGTTGTGCCCCCCTCCTTGAGATCTTCTCCTTTGCTTGGGTTTTGACACTTGGCATTGATCCAAGAGGGGTCACTTTTCCTTTCCAAGTATAAGTAAGAGCCGTCTCACCCTTATTTCCTCACCATATCTTGAGCAATTGTTATGCTACCGAATTTTTGCCTCATCCCTCTCATCTCTCATTCTTGCTTTCAGTCATCTTGCTCTATTTTGGAGGAGCTTGGAGCAATTAGTTGTTGCAACCTCCTCATTTGATAATAAGAAAAGCTTTGGAGGATTTTGGAGTACAAAGATTTTGTCTTGGTGCTTCCATGCATTTGAGGTGACCTTGTTCCTTTGTGTATTTTGTGGAATATTGAGTAGAGTTCATAAGTAAATTAGTTTGCTTAGATAGGTTTAGCAATAGTGTAGCTGTTGACCTAAATGTGTTGAATAGCTAATGATATAAAGTTCAAACTAGTTTATGTTATTTGTTTATGCAACTCATATCTACTCTTATCTCACATTGTGCTTCAATAGTTGCAGGTTGTTTCAAGGGCTTTGTTGGGATAGCTTCAAGCTAGAAATTACCCTCATAGCTCACTTACACTTCTTAGTTTTTCCCCTTTCATTTTCTGTCATCTTCATATTCAGATTTTGGTTGCTAACACTCTTAGATAGGTCATTTTATTATCTAAATTTTCTGAAATTTGTATGCAGAAGATTTCTGTTGAAAAACAGAAATTTTCTTAACTTTTCTGTGTGTGTTGCAACATTTCCAACAAGCAATAGTTTGCTGGTTTTTGCAGCTTCTCGCCAGGTCAAGGGTATATGCTGCCCATTTTCAGTCACAACACAGACCAAGGACCCTTCCTTTGATTGGGTAACAACACTCAATCATTTCTCTATCATTTCTAAGCATTGTAGCAAGCCCAAAGGGGGTCCCCAAGTTGTTTGCCTTCTTGTTTTAATTTTTTGTTCTTGTAAAGCTTATTAGTGCCTACATCTTGGGTGAGAGTTTGGCAAAGCCACCCCCCAAAATCGTAAGGCTAGGTGTTAATTTAATTTTCTGCATTTTTTATTTTCTGCCCCACTTGTCATTAGGACAAGGTTGTGTGGCTAGTTTGCTTTAGTTTAGTTTGTTTATTTTCCAATCCCCTTTGGCACAAAATAGGAAGGCTTGCCTCCACCTTGTGCCATTGTCAGTGGTTTGTATTTCTGTTTTCCATTTCAAGTTTTTCATTCTTTAGTTGCCTACACCTTGGATGTGAAGTTGGCCTAGCCAACACCCAAAATAGTATGGCTAGCTTAGTTGTCTATTTCTAAACTTTATACTCATGGATTAAAATCTTCTAGAAGTAGATCTCACACAACTAAATGCTAGTTTAAGCCCATGGAGGCATAGGTCTAATCTCATGCTTTCAAGTTTCCATTTACTTTGCAAGTCTTAGATCTCAAGAATTTATTTTCTTAACTTTGCAAGCAATATGGGCATGTTTATGGTGTAAAGCAATCCACTTTCATTGCAGCAAGCTTTTTGAAGTTCTTTATGTGCTTTTCATGCAATAATCTAATGATTTAGAACTTCATTTCTTGTTGGTTCAACATTTCGGTTTTGGCATATTTTCACACTTTTTGGGCATGTAAATCTCACTTTTACACACCTAATCACTCAAATTAACTTAGTCCATAGGCCTAATAATAAACTAGACTTAATAGGACACCTCTACTGACCCAACTTTTCCGTTTAAACGAGGACTAGAGGAAGCAATGGAAGGTGATAGGCCGGGGACGGTCTCGTGGCGCTCAGCGTCCTTTCCGGGAGTACTCTTTTCCCTTGGGCTGACCTGTGGAGTTAGGGTAGGCCTTGTTGCCATACTTCTTAAGCACCCAGCAGTTACTTGGTACAAGCGGGGGGAGCATTGGGTTGACACTTAGCTAGGATTCACTTTCACTTAATAACTTTTAATAAAATCCTTAATCCACTTCAACTTTGGGCATCTATTTGATATATCTTTTGTGGTCTACATTTACACTTGCCAGCACTTCATCTCACATTTACATTTCATGCAAGCATGTCTTTATGTTGTGGATTAATCACTAAGTAGTCATAAATTGTGCTTTTGGACATTTTCCCTTCAAGCTTTCATTTTTCAGTTAATTGGTGTTCATATCTTTGGTGTGATCCCTTAAGAAGTTGCGCATCCTTTGGAGGCACTATCTTGTTGGGTCTTGAGTGATCTTGTTTGCCATTGAAAGCAGTCCAATAGAGTAGTGCATCCCTTTGGAAGACTTTCTATTGTTGAGCATGCTAGGCTTGTTGTGTTGATGAATGTTTCCCTTTGAGCATCTTTAAATTCCTGCACATACAAGCAATTTTTAGTTAGTCTCTTTGTGTCTTTGTATCTATTGAATCTTGTTTTGTGTCTTTACTAATAATTGTATCATCTATTCATCTTGTATTTAGTTGTAGATTTGTATCTAACATTGTTGTGAAGTAACTATAATCATTGTAATCTTTGTAAATCTTGTGTAATCCCAACCCCTCAAACTTTAGTTGACCCCTTGCCCAATCTTAGGCACTGGTCTTAGTTGTCCTAGGAAAAGGCTTTGCTTGTCATATTGGATTGTTGCATTATTCCATTGTTGCCTTTGCATCATAGGCTAGATTTTCCCCCAACCTTCTAACTAATTAAAACCAACTCCTAGAACTTAACGTTAATCTCATCTAGAAACTAGGGTCTACCCCCCTTGGCTTCCCTAGGAGTAAGCCTAGACGAAAGAGGTTCAAGTCAAAGTGACAGCGTGGGCTTTGAACCTAGGCATTGTGCCTCCAAGGACACACTAAGTGAGCAGGACTTAGCTCATGTTTACAAGTGTGTATAAGGACGGCAACAGTACCTAGAGAGGCTTTGGACATCTTTTGCATGCTTGACACCTAGCCTATGCAGAAGTACCTGTCTGAACTACAATCATCAACACTCCCTCTTAGTGAGGAATATACTTCCATCACCTAGAAGTGGCTCTATCTTCGCTACCATGGTTTCTCTCCAATCCACCTGATTGGTTGCTCCCTCTGAAACGAAAGCTATTCCAGCCATCTCATTTGGACCCTTCTTCCAAGACTTCCTTTTAAACATGCTCCTAGAAGCCTCCTGCTCCTGAGCATCCTACATGGCCATCTCGTACCATGACTCCTTGAAAGACTTGGAAGGTTGCTCTTTCCCACTAGAACCTGAAGGTTGACCCCCTCTGAGCTTCTCAACCTACGGAGCTACATGCTCCTCGTTTTTTTCCACTCTCATGCTAACCATTGGTCACCTAGGCTGGCCCTTTAGCCTTTACAAGTTTCTCTCTCTAACTCCGAGAACAGCTACTATGTTTGAGCTAGATCCTCTGGGCTTCATCAGTGCTTGTCCATCCTGAAATACTACGTCAAATCCCTTCTTCTCAATTGTTGAGATTGAGAGCACACTCCTCCTGAGTTTTGGCACCCATAGCACATCCATCACTCTTAACACACCTCCTAACTCCATCTGGAATGGCACTGTCCAGGATCCCTTTACTGCATGCTTGGTGCCCACACCAAGTTCCACATGCACACCTAAGTCTGACTTTGTGAAGCTCTCGAACAACTCCTGTGCTCCTGTCATATGACATGTGACTCTGCTATCTAGCAACCACACACTAGCTGGTATGGTGCCAAGGAAATCTAGGAAACAAGTAAGAACTCTTGTTCAAACTTCTTGGAAAACTCATCCACTTGAGCCTTTGTCGACACAGCTACCTCTGGTTGCGTCCCATTTCCACCCTTCTTCTTGTTCAGTCATTGACCTGCATAATGCCCAAACTTGTGACATGCAAAGCACTTGACTTTGCTCATGTCTTTCTTCCTGTCGTCTTAAGAGGTAGACTCTCCACTAGAAGTCTTTTTGAACTTGCCTTATTTGCCTGGCTGGCAAGAGCAAAGTTCTCATCATCATTCTTGTACCGGCCTCCATTTAGATCTTCATCTCCAAGTTCTTCCTGAACAAAGTCATCCCACAACCTCGTCCAATCAAAGAGCTTCCACGTGCCACAATCCCTTTGATGAACGGTGTCCACTGCTTCATGAAGCCTTTGAGAGTTATCCTCACCAATTTTGAATCATCCACTGTCTCCTCGATTGCAGCCAGCTCATCCAATGAGATAGGTTGTCACCATGTTTGATCCTGTCATCTTTATGTCTCTGAGCTTCTCTCTCACCACCATTTTGTGATTCTCATTTTTACTCTGAAGGGTACTCATCAAAAATCTCAAGGTAAGACTGAAATTCATCAAGAAAACGAGGTACTAGGTCATCCTTGGTTTTTTGAAAAGTACGAGTAAAAATCTCATCTCCTTGTTGCCATTGGTCAAAAGTAGTTTGTTGTGATAATTGCAAGGGCAACACTTGGAGATGACTCTTTATGTCATATATGGGATCCATATCATAACTAACCGCATCCCACCTACGTCTCCCAACATGTATAAACTCGTCAAAATCAACTATCTCAGTATCAGTATCATAACATGGAGGAGTCAAAACATCCAATACTTTTGTACTCTCTGTGTCATAAGGTAAAGAACCACTGAAAACAGGGAAGGGGGAATAATTTACCTTGCTTAATCCTTCCTGTGCAAGAGCTTCAAGTATTTGGATAGCTTCATCAAGTGGAAGATCTGCCTCTACATCTTTAGTTTTGAGACATAGGGAATCTAGCTTGTCCAAGGGTTCCATTTCTTCTTCACTCTCTGAGTCATAGAACAAGGCATCATCAAAAAACTGGAAAGGAAAATGACTTAACTCATTATCTTCATCTTGTGCAGGAGGGACAGGATCTTGGAGAGCTTCATCAGACTGAGGAGTGGTTACTGGAGCTTCATCCTCATAATTCACGTCTCTAGTTATATCTTTGTTGCATTCTAACTAGAGGTGCTATGGTCATCCCGACCAATAAGGAGTGCATCCTCAACACTGTAGATCGATCTTGGGTGTAAGTGTCCCAACAAGTTGTCGGTCTCGACTCTCCACAACCTGGTCCATCAATGGAATCTCCAAGAGTGGTGACTCACTCTCCTCATACTGATAGGTATGTGTAAGGTCAACTAACTCCAAGCCATACCTTTCCTCCTGGGTCTGCAGATCCATATGTCCCTTGTGCACAATCCCCACACAAGGCTCCTCTACCATATCAGGAATGCCACTGATATCCTCATGTGTCGTGGCTAGCATAGGTGGCTGAGAAGATGAAAAATGTGGATCACTCATCATAGGAAGCTCGTCAACCTCCATACATGACTTCCTAGAAGCCACGTCTACACCCAAGGGTTGGTCATCCAACCACCTAATCTCATCACGTCCAAGTGCCAACACATATGAATCCTCACAAGTGTCATCACTATGCTTAAGTGTTGAAGTCTCAACACTGCCTGGTAGGGACGATGAAGAACATGCGCTATCATCCTTTCCATCCAACTGTCTCTCAAATGCGCAGGAGTCACTAGCCTCATATGACTGCTCTAAATAGGCATCTGTGGTTGCATTCTCATGTGCCTCCTCATCCTCACTGTCATAGTGTACCTCAACAATGTGCACCTTCCCCTTCTTGTCCCCTGATAGTTGGGGTTCATACCACTCAGTACGTTTGATGGTGAGAAAATCCTTGAATGACATGTCTGCATGAAATTCCGCACCAAGCTCCTGATACTGTCTCAAACAATTTGCAAACTCCTCATCATGTCCTTTATGTCTTGTTCGTTGCCTCTTTGAACCACTAGGCCCTCCTGAGGCATTGGCACCTATATGCTCATGCTATGCTAGAGCATCTTTGCACTAAGGTTCAGTTGTTGTATGGCGGTCAACAGGTCTCTCTATCCCCTAGCTAGGTCATTCAACATGGCTTGCGTAATGTCAAAAGGTATCTCGGGGCCTTTCCCCCTACCCTCGAGTGTCTCACACCTGTCACCCATAGTCCCCTCTATCTCGACCTCTGTGTCTAAACTGATATGCTCTCTATCATCTATCTTTGGCTCTGTATTTGACTGAGTGTGGAAGGGGGTGTAATCCCTTCGGTTTCTATCTCTCCTATTTCTGCTATGACCTCTGTGGTACTGAATGTACTCATCCCCAATATGTCCTCGACCCTCTAGGTATTCTTCACCTGTTCCCGAAATCATGGGGTCATGAGAAGCACTTCTTCACAGGCTGGCAGGAAGAAGGCTTTGATACCACTGAAATATCCCTGATCCAACTGATCTGGATGCTACTGCTGAACTACGGTTTTGGCAACTGAATCTGATACTCTGGGGGTTTCTGAATGCGTTTGAGTTACTGTGTGAACATGCTTGGTGATTTTCGCATGTGTGTTCCAGTTTATTATGTGTTTAGCAGTATAAGGCAATGCATGCAAAATAAGGACAACACAGCTCACTGATATATATATAATGCGGAAAAAGCAAGAAACACAATAATAACAAGCAAATATGATAATCGTCAGTTAGATCTCATGGATCGTCACTGGAATACAAATCAACTGATAAGAAATACCCGTGATCAGAAGAATGGATGTTGGTCTGCGCATGCACGGATAGATCGAAAAAAAGCAGTCTGGCAGCTCACGGTAACTGCAGTAGAATCGGGAAAACTCGCCCTAATGGCTATACCTATCGGAATGAGCTGGAAACTGTCTCAAAAGATGCGCCCTAGTCTCTAGACTGATCCTGGTGATTGTCGGACTGAAGATCCGATCTCTGAAGTTCTGGATGTCACCCCTGGGGGTTTGCGCACCTCTTGGGCTCAATGAGTGCGCCCTAGTGACTCCACCCGCGGAATCTGACGATGTATAGCTTAAAACGATCGTCCTGGTCTCCTCTGTAATGGGTCGGAAGGGATTCCTCATATCGGCCCCGGAATGTCCCCTAGAACCCCAAATGTGATTCCCGAAGAGTTGTGCCCTAAATGACTGTTTTCCGCTTTCCAGAAGATTCCACTGTTGAAAACTGATGACAGGTGACTCAATAGGTGTGCCCTGGCTAGTTCTCTAATGGGTCGGAAGGAATCGGCCAAATCTGAATTGTCTCAAACGGTCGTACAAACCCTCTCTCAATCACTTGCGCCATCACTGGTTGAGTTGCGCAATCACTAAACTGGACATTGTAATGCAGGGTGAAATACCTGGATGATATCTCTGATATGCTAGGGTGTGTCTCTCAACACCGAAACCGATCAATGGTGCTGGTTTTCTCCAGAAATCCACAAGACAACAAGGGGGTCGATTTCCTCCTCCTCTGCAAATATCTCAACATCAAATCATAACATAATTATGAATTAAGTTACTTTACCCTTCCTTTATAGCTTCCCAAAACCCTAATTCGTTGTTCACCTTTTTCCTCCAAGTGACTTTTACTTTATTTTATTATTCCTTGATTAAATCACTTAATTAATTAATTAATTAATTAACCATTTTACCTCTAAAAAGTGATTTATCCATCCTTATGGCTTCTCTGGCCACTGAAAGTCACTTCTCATCATCTTATCATGTAATGCTCTTCCTCCCGATTCCGATGAGCTATTACACTAAGAGGTTTCTCCAAGTAATATGTCCATTATGACCTTCTTAGTGAATTTAATTAAGATATGACCCATAATAACTCCTTAAACTTGGACTCGGGCCCTTGATGTCTTGTGACACACTTTCACAACGGATACTTTGATTCTTGAGCTTGCTTCCTTGCTAAAACAGTGTGTTTTTCAACATTTGAAATTGTTGTTGCAGCCCCCAGTTGAAATAGGTGGTCAACAGGGCTCATTGGATTTGATTTTCTACAAGGAACCTGGATATGTGCTCAGAATCATCATCTGAACCCTGGAACTCCAACTGTTATAAATAGTAAGTGCTCGAATGTCATCCGAAAAAGGCTCACTGGAATTGTGAGCATGCAACGACTCTGAATATATGATTAAAACTTCCATGCGGACCTCTGAACTCTGTATCCTAAAAAGTAGGAGCACTGCTAAAAATAACCATCTCTCTAATCCATGAAAACCTGTGCAACCTCTATCTTTGAAGCAAGAAAACATCATTAAACCAATCCTACACCTAAACTCATACGGGAACCAACCCTGACTCATGCAAAGCTATCTCTAGGAAAATTGTTTGAATGTCATCCAAATAAGACATGTTGGCTCTTAACCCTCGAGATTTGCAAGTGAGAAAATATAGGGGTTAACAGGTCCTTTGTGGGATACACAAAAAGGTTCGAGACTTGTACTCACTTCTCTGTAATGTATAATATATATATATATATATATATATATATATATATAGAGAGAGAGAGAGAGAGAGAGAGAGAATCAAATAAATAAAAAATAATTAATAGTAAATAAAAGGACACATTCTATCTAGAAGGCATGGCCTAACGAAAGGACGTGTCCCATCAACCTCGTGACCAGTCAATGTGTATATTTATCGTCACGAAGGTCATTGTAAAACATATCATTCATCATATTCTTATTCAATTATATATTTGTCTTATATGGATTTCAGTTGTCTATCCTTCTTATGTTGGATTTTCCTACAATAAACGAGCTTTGTTCATTTCATTAGTATCAGAGCATTTCTTACAATTCGACAATTTTGCTCGACGCTCATATCATCTTGTATCGTCAACCATTTTTCTGGGTTCGAGACTTGTACTTGCTTCCCTGTAATGTATATAATATATATAGAGAGAGAGAGAGAATCAATTAAATAAATAAAAAATAACTAATAGTAAATGAAAGGATACATCCTATCTAAAAGACATGGCCTAACAAAAGGACATGTCCAATCAACTTTGTGACCAATCAATGTGTATATATACTGTCATGGAGGTCATTGTAAAACATATCATTCATCACATTCTTATTCAAATATATATTTGTCCTGTGTGGATTTCAGTTGTATATCCTTCTTATGTTGGATTTTCCTACAGTAAATGAACTTTGTTCAATTCATCTGGTATCGGATCATTTCTTTTAATTCGACAATTTTTCTCAGCGCTTAGAAGATCATAACATCTTGTATCGTCAACCATCAATGCGAAGAAAAGAGAACTATGAGACCACATCACAATCCAAAACAACAGATAAGTCTTCCATAAATATGCTTTGAGGACAAAGCATTTCTAAAGGGGAAGGCAATGTAATATATATATATATATATATAATCAATTAAATAAATAATAATTAATAGTAAATGAAAGGACACATCCTATCTAGAAGACATGACCTAATGAAAGGACATGTCCCATCAACCTTGTGACCAATCAATGTGTATATATACTGTCACGGAGGTCATTTTAAAACATATCATTCATCATGTTCTTATACAATTATATATTTGTCTTATATGGATTTCAGTTCTCTATCCTTCTTATGTTGGATTTTCCTACAGTAAATGAACTTTGTTCATTTCATTCCCATCCATTATTCTATAGTAGCGTAATGACATGTCTTTTTCTCCCCTTCTAAATGGTGATATTTAGTACTGGTGTAATCACTTGATACATTGTAATTGGTTATCTTCTTTGAGAGTCCAAAAGCTACCTCATATTGAGTATTGAGATTTCCTTCAATTATCTTCACCATGCTTCTGTCTTCAACCAAATTCTTAGGTCCTGATAGTCTTAGCTCACTATGGATAATGGGTTTTAATCCTGAAATATACAATTTAAGCAGTTGATCCTCTGTAAGGTCTGGAAATCTAGTAGTTAGGCGTTGCCCATTCAGGGGTAACACTCCTAGAGCCACCCTTCTACCAGTGTGATGTGTTCCAACTCACATGAGATCCTTTGCTCATGCCATCCGGATGCAAACATTTTCCTCCAGATACATGATGATCTAACCTCATATCAGTTCTTCAGATGCCTCAATCATGGTATATCAGCTCCTATCTCACACACCTCAGATGACACATGCCCTCACAGATGGTACACTATGATTTCATGGCCCATGGTCATGGTACTTTGGTTTAGCTTGTTCACTTCACTTGTTGTGCTATGTTCTCATGTATGGGTTGTTATGTTCTCATGTATGGGTTTCTTATCCGATTGTGAACGTGGTAAACATTAAGTGCGATCTAATAACACTTCATAACTTTAACAATTTTATTATTTGCCTCATCGTAACATGGGGGACATAAATTTCCTTTAGATAAGTGTTGTTACGTCTTGGGTCAAGTTGTACTACTAGGGATCTGGTTAAGGTAGCATACTTCATATCCTCCAAGGTGCATGAGAGATAAAACAATCAAATAATCCTCCTAGGAGAATGCTCCATAACAACCATCCAAAAATAGCAAGTGTCTACAAGATGCATACAACTAATCCACATGTGTCAATCCCAAGGCAACCACCTCCATGTATGAATGTTCAAAGTGCCAACTAGATGGAGCAGTCCACAACGAAGGAAGTGGTCAACCCCAAAAATAGTAAGTAGAACATCTCCACAAGTGCATCCTCCAAGATAATGCTCCAATAATAGAAAAAAACCAAGCAAGAGCCTGCAATGTGCCATGTGTGACCCTCCAAGTATGACACGCACTCCTCAATAAAACTAGTCCATAACAACCTCCAATAAAAAGATATATGTGCCAATTCAAAGAAGTGAGGGCACTCTCTAATAAA
>JZKD02S0007463.1:369811-382910 GCA_000966675.3 Picea glauca | reverse complement strand
CCTCTATAATATAGCAGGTTCCACCTTTTTTATTTAAAAAAAAAAAACAATAATCATTATCATCAATAATTGAAAAACAAATTGTTGACATTCATGATTGCTAAGATCCTTAGTGAAATGAGGATGAAAAAGGTCAAAAGGAAACACACTAGCCCTATAAAAATACAAAAAAATCACCATTAGGAACATTGACACTAAATAAAAAGATGAAAAATAAAAGAAAAATTACAAATGTAGATAAGCCTCCAACAACATTGGGTGAAAGGAGTATGTTGTATCC
Source organism: Picea glauca (assembly GCA_000966675.3). NCBI lineage: Eukaryota > Viridiplantae > Streptophyta > Pinopsida > Pinales > Pinaceae > Picea > Picea glauca. The sequence continues at coordinate 382,630 of JZKD02S0007463.1, read as the reverse complement.
AACTAAAGTACCATGACCTAAAGTTACAAAAGAAAGAGAACGTTGCCAAATAAGGTACTTAGATGTAGAACATAACAATTATAACAAATGAAACAAGATGTTCAACCACCCACTCTTGAACAATAAAGATATTACAAGGCCGCCATAATTAAAAAGCAAAGATAAAACTTAAACTCCAAAACTACTTGTGTCTCTTTGTTTTATTCATAATGAATTTGTGTTTTACTTCAACAATATATTGATATATTTCAAAATCTAAAACTCTAAATTAAAACTAAGTTTAAATAATTAAATATGTAAACCTTAAAATATATGAGTATGTAGATTTCGACAGTTAATCGTAATGCTAAATTTTTTTGGATAAAAAATATGTAGGAAGTTTTGAAACACATCATAAAAACATTCAACGCTTCGAGTGAAATCCACTCGTTGAACATTTTCATGAAACCTCCTACAAAGTTTTTATCCCTAAAAATTTTCAACATTAAAATATATAAATAATTTTAAATTACAACATATAACTTATAAAACCAAAAAATCTTTATTAACTTGATTATTAATTTGTTCATAATTTTGAAAAAAAAATAATTAAATTTAATATTTAATATTATTTACACCTTTATAAATCACTTAGTTAAAACTAACACCCTCCTACTTTGTCAAATTATATACACAATAGATTTATAAAACAAATAAATTAAACTCTCTCTCGAACCCTAGCTTTTCACTCTCATAATTATCTATGTTCTTGTGAAAGGACGAAACGATTTTGAATTTTGATAACCTCCGCATTTACCTCGGAAGGTTTAGAAAATGTCATTTCTTTGATGTGAAGTCACATGATATTCGATCTTCTCTCCTCTTTTTGCCCTTTCCGTATTTCCCTAAATCTTACAATATATTCCATTCCATTTCTATTAATAATCCATTATATTTAATTTTAAATTTAATAATAGATTAAATTAGCATTCTAATTCATTATATTTAATTTTAAATTTAATAATAGATTAAATTATCATTCTATTAATCTTTATTGAAAATTAAGATTATAGCATTTGATTTGTTGACCATCCATTAGTTTGCTTTTGACTATAAATATTTTTTTGTTATTCAATGTTGTATATATGCATAATATTTAAATTACTTTTATCACGCATATTATTGGTTTAGCAATTCAAAGTCTTTTGATCAAGCTCTAACTGAATGCGATTTTTTCAATCTTAGGTTATACCTAAGTTTTGAGTTTTAATCATCGAACACACACACATAATGCAATTTATTTTCCAAACTTAAATAACCTAAGTTTGGAGTTTTAATATTAGAAAACTACAACATCTACAAACTTAGATAACCTAAGTTTGGAGTTTTAATCTTAGATAGCTATGACATCTATTCATTGAGGCCATTAAATTCATGGGAGTGGAATAAATACATGTGATGCCATATATTGGATGTGAAGTGCGATGCTACCACATATTTGTTTTTGAATGATCTTGTAACCAAATTTGTAACATAATTTACAGTTATAAGCATTCCATTGCGCAATCTTTGTTATCTCCTACTATTCAATTTGGTTTGATGTCTCCTTTCTTGCCCAACCTCTTTTGTCCATTTCTATGCCTATCATCTCCTAATATATTTTAGCAGTTTCCTCCTTTGTATATACCACAACCAAACTATCCTTATACTCTATATAACTCACATAGATGGATATGCATATAATCAGAACCCATATCTACACTTCCTGGTAGACCATCCATGAACAAAGTTTCATTGTTTCCTTCTCCCTCTCCCATGGGTTGCGATCTCTTTAACAATAATCTGGACCAGTGATTCAATCTCGGGTACCATGAGGCGAATGGAGTTGGATGCACGCATAGTGAATGCAAATTTAGAGTTTAACCACTTCAATGACAATGACATATACGTGTATACCATGTGAAGTGGGTTACTCAATTTTTTCAGATGAGTCATGTTTTGACCCTTTTTAAAGCACTAATTACATTGCAATTGTTTTGATTGTAAATTCAGGGTCATGGTAATTATATGTTTTGATTGCAAATTCTTGGACATGGTAACGATATACATTAAAGGTTTGGTCCCAACTATTTGTAAATTCAATTATCACCATGGTTATCATCATCTAAAAATTTATCATAGACTAGTCGTTGATCTCTTTATTCGTTATTAAAATTTTCCTTTATTAGTAACTCCAATTCTTCGTTATTAAATTTTTAGTTTATTAGTAATTCCAATAATGGATAGTTTTTCCTTTTCGTTCCATATATCTCAGTTCATCAAAATTGATTTTAGAAAATATCGAGTAAATGCGCATAACTTTAGTTTGAAACAATGATTGTGTGAGAAATAAAGACATATTTATTTATTTTGATAAAAATAAATAATTTTTATTAGATTTTAGGTGAAAATGGATACATTTTAAGCAATTTTAAACATAGATGATTTTAGGGGCTAGATTTTGCAAATGGGCTAATTTTACGTGGTTTTTCCCAAAAAACGATTCATTGATTTCCATTTTTCCTAAAAATAATTCGCTCAAATTCCATAGAATAAAATTGTTTTACCTTAAAAATCGCAATTTTTTTTATAGAAACTATATAAAATTCTTATAAATTTGAATATTTTTACAAAACTATCGCCAAACATTTTATACTTTGCATATTAAGGACTAGTAAGATTAACCCATGTTTCTACATTTTAATATAAATTTCCATCATTAAAATTATCCGTAGTTTTAAAAACATAGGCTAATACAATTTTGGTAGTGATATAAACATCTTCAAAATATTGACTTGCAATGTTGTAATTCAAACTTATACACGAATTCAAATCTATACACCAAAATCTTTTGAACAAAAACATCACTGCAATAATACTTTTTAAATATAAATCTCAATTATTAATTATTCGATTTTGAATTTAATGAATCAATTAAATTAAATACTCTACAAATTTTAAGTATACCCATCAATTCTATGATTGCCTAATGGTTAAGAACATGTATTTCCTCTTAAGAGGTCATAGGTTCAAATCAAGAGGGGGTAGGGTATGTATACTTTCGCAGACTTTACCAGTCAAATCGTTGGGCGGAGGGGGTCCCTTGTCCCACAAACAAGAGGGTCTCATACACTAATTTGATGTGTTGGCTTGACCGTGACCTTAAAAATAGATTATTATTATTATTATTCCATTTTTAATATGACCATCCATTCGTCCACTATATTTAATTCTAAATTTAATAAATAGATTCTCATGAAGAAAATAAAACACTTTGATACTTATAAAAGTATAATGTATGAACGACTATCGCTTTAAATTTAATAAGTAGATTCCCATGAAGAAAATAAAACACTTTGATACTTATAAAAGTATAATGTATAACGACTATCGCACCATTATTTGTCATGCTTACCCGAACCCACTTGTTATTTTTATTTTCTCAAATGGGATCATGAGAGGAACCACTATGTTCAAATTAAGAAATTTATTAAGTTGGCTTTTAAGTTCATCATATATTTAAAAATTTAAAAATGGACAAACTCAATTAAGTTTATTTTTTTAATGTGGATATCAAAAAGTAATTTCCTCCTATCCCCACTCAAAGGAATCTTATATGACACCATTAAGAGCTGTGTGAAAATATTTTAAATGCCCATCAAATCTACATGCTTTAAAACAAGTTACCCAAAAAATAAATGATGGGTTCAATACCTGAAATTAGAACGTACTTCGAGGGAACGAGTTATTGTCTTTAAGGTAGAAAAGTAGTTAAATCATAAAGCAGATGGTTTTTCAATCTATGGAATCTTTTTTTTAACATGTTTTCATTAAGCTTTTTCCTACCTTTTTACATGTTTTCATTGAGTTGTTTCCTACTTACTATGTGATATGTCTATGTGATATGTGATATAAGCATTTTTCAAATCACCTCGGTATGCTAGTTAATGAAGTTTAGTTTAGGTGATTAAGAAGAAAACTTGTTATTTAGATTCAAATCTTGTTTGTGATATGTTTGTTTCATAGGTCATTTGCTTATATAATGAGTTTTTTATATGGATGGAGTTAGGTGCAATGAGATTGATGAATTAGATTTACACCTAATCACGTCTATTAAACAAGAATTGATTTCACAAGTTTGTGAGTGAAATTTCCATCATTGATCGAAAGCATTTCAAATAAAAAAATACATATTGACATTACGAGATTTCAATCAAAGGTTTTTAATGGAATCATTGAGGTATAAATCATATCCTAACTCTAAGAATAGTTATAGAAGAAGTGAAAATGAACAAGAAGAATGTTTAAAAAAAACACAAAAACATTCAACATGTTGTTTGGAAATAAAATATGAAAACACAAGCACCTTCTTGGCAGTGTGATTTTCATCCCCCATAAATTAGAGTTTTATAGGAAATAATATTTAAATAGTGAAGCATCTTACCACCACCTGCTAAGGGACATATCAGACTTTAAAGAAAATGTTATGATCCTATGGGGAGTATATATGGGTTGACTGTATATGTAATGGGGTAAATTTATACGTAACAGGGTCTGACTGAATAAGGGGCACACATGTGCAATGAGGAATAATAGGTATATATAAAGGTTAATATAGTCATTATTGGGGTGTGGATATATGCATGTATTGGGGTTATTCATATAAGTTTCTCCTCATCTATAAGGAGTTATTTTGTAACTCATCTTTATTATCTCTTTGTGAGTTGTGCTCCACACTCACATCTTGTTTACATTGTACTCTATTTGATGGTGCTAGCACACAATATTTGGTATCAAAGTGGATGATCATTGGTGCAACTCATTCAAACAAGTGATCTTACCATTTTCTCTCTAACTTTTTCTCTTATCATTATAATTGTCTATAAATTTCAAGGGTGATATAGGAAAGAACTAAGTACATAGGGTAAAAAATTCAAATTTTGGTTGGTCATATATTCGAATCAAGAGGCAGTACAAATTAAGGTTTTTGTCTAGTCCTCAAACATGGCTTAAATAAGAGGTTTTATTGAAATAGCCATATATTAATATTGAAAGGTATAAATGAGTGCCACTTGTGGTATTGGAAAATTGATGAATAGGTATCTTTGTCCAAAATTTCAAAATCTTGTTCAATATATTTTCAAACTTATAGGATGTAGAAATTAGGGCTTTTGTTTGGCCCTCAAAGTAGGCTTAAATAGGTGGTTTCCATAAGACAAACACATATGAAAATTGTGAGGTTCAATTTGAGTGAAACTTGTGGGATTGGATAGTAGAAGGACCAATGATGGTTCCAATAAACATTGTATACCTTTTAGATAAATATCGGTAAAGTGACAATCGATACAAGTTTACTCTCATGAAATAGGTAAAAAACAATAGGTTATGGTAATTCTAGTACAACTTTCTCTTGGAAGGTCCCAATTTCATGGGTTTAGTGGGAACCTAGTGAGGACATATCAAAGTAAATATCGTAAGTATTTGATCAATGTAAACTTATAAATATTGAATTTGTAATAGGTGCAAAGTCAATCGATAGAGAAAACACTAAATCATGGCTTTAAAAGGTATGTTAACTTAAAACTATCATAAATTTTAATTCAAAGGTCAGATTTATGTGATTTAAGAGCCCTTAGAAGTTGTAAAGGGAGGAGAATATAGTAGGAAAAAGATCTGATCTATTTGTTAATATTTTGAAGAGAGTGAGGTTGGAAGTTGAGGGTTTTGATTAAACCTCAAGTAAGAACTAATGACAATGTGTCAATTTAGAGGAGACGAATGTGAAATTGATCCTATGGAATGGTTGAGAATGGAAGAGAAAAATGATACAATTAATTTCATGGAAAGATTTTATTTTTATGATGAATTTCAAGAGTGGTGGATGAGTTTTGATGAAGACACAAAATTGAACTCCACATGGGAAGAGTTTGAAAAAATATTCTCAAATTGATGAATTGGGGACACGGAAATGGAGGTAATGCATAGAACTCAAGATGAATTGAAGAAAAAAAAAGAGTTCAAGAAAAAATGTGATCAGTTTTCCAATATGCAAATCCTTAATGAAGCACTCATTAATGATGTTAAAAACTTAAAGCAAGGAAATATGAGAAAATGAAACAAGGATGAAAAAATCTATAGATTACAAAACCATAATCAAACACTACTTAATGAGGTTAAGATATTGAAAGAAGAAAATAAGCATTGTCAAAACCAAGAGAAATAAAGGATCTTAGATGAAGAGACTACCAAAAGTCTCGAAGAGGAAATTTTCAAGAAGGTTGAAGCAGTGAAAAATATAAAATTAGTAATACAATAGAGAATTGAAGAAGGATGAAATAATTGAAAGGATGACATCGATATTAAGTTGAAAAATGAGAAGAAATAAAAGATAGAAGGTTGTCATAAAATAATTGAATAAGTTGAACTCCATTTTGAGGATATAAAAATAAAATATTATGGTATTATCTCAAAAGAAAGAGCAATTAAATATTAAATACAACAATTGGAGCATGTCGTTATACTAGAAAATAAGATGGATGATAAGGGTTTAGAAAATGAAGGAAGACCATCATTGAAGGTGGAACCATAACAATAGATTAATTATCAAGAAAGTTGGCAAGAAAGATGAGAAGATTGATATTATCATTACCAAAGAAGAAGATGGTATAATTAGTGATATTGTGGAATAGGGCATCAACAAATCATTATTCAATATGATATTATTAGAGACCATTATCTACAATTGTAGTATTCCAGGTATAAAATAGTATGCGTAACAGAAATATTTTAGCTAGAAATGGCAAAATAACAATGATATAACCAGAACAATACTAGAATAATACTAGAATAACACCAGAAAGAGCACCTTGATTAATGATAACACTGTTCACTTGCCTCTTCGAGGGGACAACCTCCAACAGAGCAGAGCTCTATTACAATAATATCCAAGACAAGATTTCTCATGCCCTCTACTCCCGTTTATACTAAATCTATCTATCCAAAAGAACAATCTAGAGGAAGATCCTTCTAGAAGCAGAAGCTTCTATTAGGTCTTCTTACATTTGATTTATTCTTCCTTATTGCTAGGCCTTATTAATATTGACCTTTATTACATGGAATTATATTATTCTACCTACATGAGGGGTTAGGGAGGTTAGGTCCCTAACATGCCCTCCCCCTTGAAGAACAACCTTGTCCTCAAGGCTTAATATGAGGAAATTGTTGTAGAATGGTGGTCGGCTCCGAGGTGGCATCTTCTTGAGGTGTATATTTCCATTGGACTAACAATTCCTTGATGGTGCACTAACGGAGATGACGATCTTGTTGGGCTAATATTGATTGTGGCTGCAACAATATGGAACCTTCATCCAACTCAGGGAGACTAATTTGAGTTTGGCACTTAGTTCCAATTACCTTATTTAAGCAAGAAACATGAAAAAAACGATGGAGCTTCGACTGACTAGGTAGAGCTAACTGATAGGCCACTGATCCCACACGCTTGAGCACTATATAAGTACCATAAAATTTGGGCGCAATTTTCTGACAGTGTTTATCTTTGAGTGCAGTCTACTTATAAGGTTGTATTCGAAGAAACACTTGGTCCCCTTGAACAAAATGGCATTCAAAATGACCTTGATCTTCTTGTTGCTTCATGCGATTCCGAGCCACGAACAAATTGTCTTTGAGGGAATGAAGAATAGCCTTGTAGACTGTAATATTTTTGTCAACCTCCTGAACCTTTGAGACCCCTGGAATATAGGAAAGAACTGATGGGGGAGTTTGGCCATAGACTGCTTCAAAAGGAGTCATGCGAGTAAATGTATGGTAAGATATGTTGTACCACCATTTAACGAGAGGTAACCATTGAGCCCACCAAATTTTTCCTCTCAGATGAAAAACACCTCAAATATGTTTCCAAACACTTGTTGACAACTTTAATCTTGCCATCCATCTATGGGTGATAGGTAGTGCTGAGATGCAATTGGGTGCCATGTAGTTTGAAAAATTCTTGCCAAAAATTGCTAGTGAAAGTAGGGTATCTATCAGAGATAATAGAATTAGGCATGCCGTGAAGCTTGAAGATATTATCCATGAATATTTGATCCATTGTGGTGGTTGTGAATGGGTATTGAAGAGAAAAAAAATGAGAATATTTGGAGAGATGATCTACGACCACCATGATGACTGACTTATTGCTCAATTTAGGTAATCCTACAATGAAATCCATAGAAATATCTTGCCAAATAGCAGGAGGAATTGGAAGTGGTTGGAGTGTGCCTGGAGCTTTGACTGTTTCTCCCTTGTTGCAATGACATACCTCATGTTCATCCACAAAGGTGTAGACGTCATGTTTCATACCCTCTTAGAAAAAAGAACGTTTGACCCATTCATAGGTTTTGGTAAACCCTGAATGCCCAACTGTGGGTGAGGCATGAAGTTCAGACAACACTATGGATTTAAGTTGGGATTTCTTGCATAAATACAAACAACCTTTGTAGCGAAGCTCTTCATTATGACAAGCATACCCTGGAGAAATTGAAGAATTGTGTTGCAATTGGTGGAGTAGGCTAGAAATTTTGAGGCCTTGCAGCCATTCCTGACGAACAACTTGGAGCTAATATGGTACAATGAAGGAGAGGGAGAAAAGGGACCCGTCTTCTTCATATTTCTAGGAAAGAGCGTCAACCACTACATTTTCCTTTCCCTTGTTATAAATGATTTAATAATCATAGCCAAATAGCTTGGTCACCCATTTTTTGCTGCACTGGGGATGGATTTTTTTATTCCAGGAAATGCTTGAGACTTTGATGATCAGTTTTGATTTGGAATCATTGACCCAATAAATAAGGACACCAGAGATCCATAGCATGCAGAATAGATAACATTTCCTTTTAATAAATGGATTGGCCCAAATGTCACTCTGAAAGTTGTTTTCTAGTGAAGGCCAAAGGCCTGCCATCTTGCCTGAGGATGGATCCAATTCCTTTCCCGGAAGCATCACATTCCAATACAAATGTCTTTATGAAGTATGGAAGGGCCAGGATAGGGGTAGAGCACATAGCATCTTTTAAGGCTTCGAAGGCATGATCCACAACTGAAGTCCAAGTGAAAGCATTATTTTTAAGGAGAGAAGTGAGGAGTTGCAATCTTTCCATAATTCCAAACAAAATTCCTATAATAGCTCGTTAAACCCAGAAAACCACGCAAGCTCTTAAGAGTTTTAAGGCGAGGCCAATCTTGCATAGATTCAATTTTCTTAGGATCCACTCAGACACCATCCTTGCCGACAATATGACCCAGGTATTCCACTTATGAGGCACCAAAGGCACATTTAGATTGTTTGAGGAAAATTTGGTGCTTAGAGAGTAGATGGAGAACTTGATTCACATGGGAGAGATGGGATGGCCAAGTTTTACTATAGATGAGAATATCATCAAAGAAAAATAAGATAAAATGATAGATAAAAGGAGAGAAGACACGATTCATAAGACTTTGTAAAGTGGAAGGAGAATTACATAATCCAAAGGGAATTACCAAGAATTCATAATGACCCTCATGAGTGTGAAATGCAGTCTTGGGAATGTCTTCTTATTTCATACGGATATGGTGGTAGCCAAAACGTAGATCCAATTTGGTGAAGTATTGAGCACCATTCAATTCATCCAAAAGGTCATCAATAACAGGGATGGGGAATTTGTCTTTGATTGTGAGATTTTTGAGGGCACAAAAATCAAGACACATGCACCAAGTACCTTCTTTCTTAAGTACCATTACCACAGGGGAATAATAGGGGATAGTACTGGGACATATAACACCGACTTCTAGAAATTCATGAACAATTTTCTCAATTCATTATTCTGGGCAAAAGGATGATGATAAGGACAAACATTGGGAGGAATATTGCCCAGTATGAGAGGGATGGAATGATCATGGACTCCACGGGAAGGGGGAAGTTCTTTGGGAGTGGTAAAAACAACTTGGTGGTGGGAGAGGATAGATTGGAGGTCAGGATGCACAAAAGGTTTCTCAATAGAATGAATGGAATGGAGTTGGGCTATAATTGCCAAATGACCTTTTTTGAGGAGATTTTCCATGCGATGGGAACTGATGATCTCAGGGGAGTCTGAGGTGATGCCTTGGAACTTATATTGTTCTCCCTCATGTTGGAATTTCATGGTTAAGTCCTTAAAATACATGAGAATGGGACCTAGAGTGTGTAACCATTCGACACCAAGAACAATGTCACAACCACCCATGTCTATAGAAAACATATGGTATTTCAGGTGATACTGACCAATTTGGAGTCACACATTTTCACATCGTCCCCCACATTTCATGGAACCACCATTGGCAATCATGATTTAAAAATTATTGACGACACGGATGCAACAATTGACTTCTTGGGAAATGCGGCGATGAATAAATTTATGGGTGCTACCACTGTCCATAAGGATTATGAATTTCCTATTTTTGATGTAACCAATTAATTTGAGAGACTGGGGAGAAGAGAAGTCAGTGAGAAAATTAAGTGAAATCATCGAGTTAATGTTTGGTGGATCAGAGGGTGGGGTGAGATCATATGGTGGTGGTAGTTTCTCTACAGGCGGAACAACAACATCTTATTCATAAAGATTCTTAGTCATAACCATAAAAAGATTGTGTTCCTTACAGTTGTGCCCGGAAAAATATTTGTCATCACAATTATAACAAAGACCCTTGAGTTGATGTTCAACCATTTCAGCCCTGGTTAATTTCTACATCTTGAGGGGAGTTGCAGGAGGAGCATAATTGGTGGGTTTTGGGCGAGGAGGAAAGGAGGGTTTGTGGGTCTGGGAGGATACAATATGTTGTTCTTCCTTGGCTCATTGAGTAGCTTCCAACCAAGTCTTGGGGCGTGCCATGACAACATGGGCATGGATTTCATCTTTGAGGCCACTGATAAAGAATTCCCTAAAGAAAGCATCTAACATGCCCTCTGTTCAGAAAGCCAAGTGCTCAAATGCGGAAATAAAGTCTTCCACTGTCCCAGACTGCTTTAACTTGGTCAAACAACCTAAATGGTGAGTTTTAGAGTCAAAGAAGTCATAAATTTCAACCACAAACTGTGTCCAAGAAACATACCCTTGGCATGCCTTTTTCTCCATTGCCACCATTGCCATCATTCCAGATCCAGATGTAGGACACCATAACGAAGCTTGGCTAAATCATCAGCAATGCCATGCAACGAGAAATAATGTTCCATTTGGGTGACCCAACCTATGGGATCCGATCCATCAAATTTATTCACCTCAATTCTGGGAGGGTGGAGGTCTGGAGAAAAGTGGGTAGTATGAGGACCTTGGTAATGGGAAGAATCATGGTCATCCTGATAAGATGGTTGTTCAGAAGAGGAAGGGTTTTGGGAACGGCCCATGAAGTGTTCTTTGAGGTATTTGAGGTCTTTGATGTGGGAACATTGTTTCTTAAGGATCTCAATAGCCAAATTTATTGAGCTAATGGTGTCATTGATAGTCTTGATGTCTTCCTGGTTCTGGTGGGTTTCAACAATCAAGGTATTGAGTTCTTGGGCTCGTTTGGTAGCCATTTGGAAAAATGAGCATGAAAATGGTATAAGGGAAACAAAAGGGGTCTGGAGGGGTGGGTCAGACCATGGAGAATAAGGGTTTCAAATGATAGGTACCACTGCGATTGGGGCGAAAAGGGGGATCCAATGGGATAGGGGCCAAATAAGGGTGTCGGAGAAGGGTCGGGTCCACAAAAATAAATTGTGTTAAAAATGATAGGTATCACTGGAATCAGGACAAAGAGAGGAACCCAGTGGGATAGGTCCCAAAGAAGTGTGTCGGTGGGACCACTATACTTTTTTTTTTACTCATGCGGATTTTTACTCCGATCTGAAGAATACTGCAGTATTGAAATGCCCAAATTCTTAAGAGGAAGAAATGTGTAGTAATTTCACAACCCGACTGCAGGAGGCACAGTTGCACAGTAATAGATCTTGTCTCTTCTATTTTGTTTCCATCCCAAGGGTTAGGGTATGCAAGGTGTCTACAGATAAGGGTTTTCCATGTGCTATAGGTCTCTGATATATGTGTGGGGTCTAACAGTAGTACTCGACCCAATATCTTAGGGCACCAACTAAGGAGGATAGACCATGTCATTAGCCATACTACCCGACTACCCAGGTACTAGAGAATATCTTCCTGAGTGTTATTCTCGGTGGCACTATAGCAGTCATGCGACTGATCATTTTATCTATGGAGGGCTTCATGAGATCTAGGTCGATCCGTATACAGGTGTTGTCTGATGCGCTACCACTCGAAGGGGTACCAACAAGGGTTACAAGGGTGGCCAACAAATGTGTGCTTAAGTACGACATATCTCTATAACTTTAAGACGTCGGAATACGTCTCTACCCTGAAAAAAATTAACCCACAATTTTCTGCCAAGGAAAGTGCTCTAATACCACTTGTAGTATTCCAGGTATAAAATAGTATGCAGGACATAAATATTTTAGCTAGAAATGGCAGAACAACAATGATATAAGCAGAACAATACTAGAATAATACCAGAATAACACCAGAAAGATCACCTTGATTAATGCTAGCAACTTTGACTTGCCTCTTCGAGGGGGAAACCTCCAACACAACAAAGATCTATTACAATAATATCCAAGACGAGATTTCTCATACCCTCTACTCCTATTTATACTAAATATATCTATCCAAAACAACAATCTAGAGGAAGATCCTTCTAGAAGCGAAAGCTTCTATTAGGTCTTCTTACATTTGACTTATTCTT
>JZKD02S0007463.1:331812-353273 GCA_000966675.3 Picea glauca | reverse complement strand
AGTTTTTCTAACTTACTGAGAGATACCTCGAATTGAAATCTTTGATTCTTCTCACCACTCTTTGATCGGGTTGTTGGATGTTTCAAGTCCACTGTGGTTCAATTTTGTTTCAACAATTAGACAAATTTTTAAAAGAATAATTTTTTAAGCTATCGGAGAAGTTCCTTTTAAGTCCTTCGATCCATATCAGAGAAGTTCCTATAAAATTCTCCAACCGATACCAGATTAGTTTCTATAAAATCCTCCAACCCATACCAGAGTAGTTAGATTAAATCCCACCAATATACCAGAGAGAATTCTCTGAAGTTTGCATAAACACCTAGTTCATAATCGACATACTTAATGTTAACTCCTCCAATTCAGATGGAGGAGTTCCCCAAAACTTCTCTGATGCTTTAAGCATTTGACCAACACACTTCATGTAAACCTCTTCGAAACACAAGCAATAAAACCGACATACTTACCAATGACACCTCTAGTTCATATCGAAGGTCATTCTATCAAGGTCTCTAGTTTAATCAAAACACTTCCAAGCTTCACCATCAGTAAGACAAGACCTTCTACACTAGAGTTGCATCAAACTACATTTCCATGCTACAAATAGAGTTCTTCCTCCCCTATTTTAATCAATGTTCATTATCAATAAGGGAGAAAAGAGTGTCGAACGACCAAGCATCAAGACATCCCATTGACGAGGGTTTTCATCTGTCATCACCAAAATTGTCCACGTATCATCCTTATCCAGGTAAGCCATAAAAATCTTCTCGACATACACACACACACACACACATTTTTAAGGATTATGGTTAAGGCTTATCTCTAACATTGGAGGCAATCAATTATTTCAATTGCCCCCTCAACATCGTATTTTGTTGGTTTGTATCTCTTTCCCTAGCCATGTCCCACCCTAGACCCATAACACCATATACCCTTGCAATGCTTGTGTATGTCACCTCTACCGAAAAACACCGTGACTGCTTCCACCTTGGCTCTTCCTAACAGTTGTATCTTACCTCGAATAACACTCAATCGATATAACTTAGGTCAAAACCTCAGGTTTTCATGCGAAATAAATATTCCTTGATAGATTATCCCCAAGTTTTTCACTCTTGTTTTGAGGCTGGAACATTAGCATCGATTGGGTCCTCAGGCTTAGAACTATTTCTTGCCTTGACATGGTCACTATCATTCCCAAAATCTGGTCTAGTTCGAATCGAGCTCAAACCCTTACACCATCCGCTCGGGTCTTGTCACTTAGCCCCATTTTCCATTTACTCATGTGATCAATAAATTTGATGTGATCGCCTCCGGTGGTGTACTAGAAGACTTATCACCAACACTTCAAGTGTAACCGACGACCTCAACAATAACCTCACATATGCAATCAATGAACTTTCCATGAACTCTTCTAGTATATACCGACAAGGTTTATACTAACTTCAATGACGTCAATCCTTTACACCAGCGAGGTTGTTATCATTTTCTCCGGTCCATTTTGGCGTAGTTTTCATTAACCTCTTCGATATGTATTATCGCTTTTTGATGCACTTAAAATAATTTCATCTGGTGGTACACTGGAGGACTTAAAAAGAACATGTCCGACATAATCAATGGGATTCCCATGAACTCCTCTGACCTTATCAGTGTATTTCCTACGAACTGCTCCAGTACAAATCGATGAGATTGCCACTGATTTATCTGATACATAAGTCCATTATGGCAAGGTTCCTTTGATATGTTTCGGTATATACCAGAGCAATTCCCATGAATTGATTCGACTCTAAACCTTTTCTCCATTGTCCAAATTAACACCAACTGCACCAATCTGCCTGGAATTTTCCCAAGCCAAGATAGTCTTCCTCAAGTCCTTACTATAGCCTGGACTATATTATCCTCTTTAGAAGATGATTTTCCCCCTCAAATTGACTCAAATAACTCTTCAAGTATCTGGAAAAAGTTTACATGAACATATTTTACTGCTCAAATGCTTAAATCTTGTACGCTTATAGGGACTAATGTTTCATGTTTACTGTCTCGTCATCTTTATTACTGTTTTTTTCTCTAATTGTCACCATGTATCATAGATTCAAATATGTCACCATGTAAGAAAACAACAAGCAAGGCACATATGATAGAGGCTTTCGGGACTGGACGCCAGCCTAAAGAAGAACCTGAAACCCCAATGAAGGTATATGATGACACAACAAGACTCCTATAAAAATGAGGAGAATCACTCAAATGGGGTGAGGTCTTTCAGATGTTCAAAAGAAAAACACTCCCAATGCAAGCCGAAGATCAGGAAGAACTCCAAATTTTCAAGAGTATTTGGAGATCAAGGATACATAGGGTGGAAACTCGTGTTGTAGCCTTCCCTTGTGTAGACGTAATCGTGTGGATTCTCAAACATGTGGACCTGGAAAATTGATACATACTCAACATTATGTGGGAACCCATAATGTCATTCCAACTAGCCGACCTAGCAAAATATTATCATCTAGAAAAGGGGACCTAGAAGTTAGACAAGGAACTTCTCAGCAATTTCTCACACACAACAAAGGACCCGTTCAAAATATGGTACAAGCTAGATAAAACCTTCAAGATTAGAACATTCAGTGAGTACCCAACCACCACGCTTAGAATTCCTTACCAATATCTTGTGGCAATGGTTTTTGGAATGTACGAGGAGCAAGAGACTTCTAAGTTTACTCTATCCTTGATGCCATTGATCTACTACTGTGCAGATGAAGGGATGACGTTCAACTGGACTGATATCTTATCAACAAGCCTGGCAGAGTCTATCATTGTTGTTAAGGAGACCAATCCTGGGACATTTTCGAGTTTTCACATGTCATCATATCTATTGGATATTATGTGCATGTCACATTAACATCCTAATATGGGTTGGGCATGGAAACCACTAGACTTGTCCATACATATTTACTATAAGGTGCTCTGGGATCACAAGTATAGGATGAAACATCATAATACATGTGACCACTTCTTAGCACCTTTGTATGGATTCATTTTTTGTGCACCAGTCCCATGCATGGAAAATAAATCATTAGCAATAATTAGAAATATTGGGGACTGGTAACTAATGGACCATGGGACTTACATTAGAATATATGAGGGTACCAAATATCCCCATCTACTCCTAATATTTGTCCCTGACAAATTGGTACTTCAAGGGGTTTCCTATCAAATGGTGATCCATGGAGGTGGGGTAGCGCTCTACCATAACAAGAAATCTATTTGGCCCCCACTCCCATTATGGATCAAATCATACTCTTTATGAAGTATCAAATTGGCTCAAGATAAAGTGGACACATTTATATCGTATTACTTTGGAGAAGAAATATTTAGAAGGCATGACCCCAAAAACATGGTTAAGGAGTACTACACCTAGATGAATCATACTTGGGAGTACACTTTGACTGTTTAGGAGGAAGAATAAATCCACTGGGGGAAGAATTTATGTTGAATTTGTTTCTAGATGATAGGGAAAACCCATAGGTAGGATAAATCATGAGGAGAAAGCTTGTGAAGAAGCACAGAGGAAAGAAGAGGAGGAGGTGGTGGTAAGAACATCTATTGCAACTACACTGACATGTTCCTGATCAGACGAGGAGGAAGAAACAACAATAAATAAGAAGAGAATAAAGAAGGAAAATTTTCAAAAAAAGAAGGAAGACACTGCAGAAAAGAAGAGGAAGAAGAGGCTAGGGTTAAAAAAAAAGTAGAAGCAACCACAACAACTATATAAATAACAACAACAATAGCTAAAACAGAAGAAAAATTAAAGGCAACTACTGAGAAAGAAGTAGTAGCTAAAGATGAACATAGAGAAACAATTGAAAGAGCAGCAACAAAAACAGAAGCAGTGACGACTGAACAAAGCGCAATAGATGAAGCTGCAACTAAGGTAGCCTAGGAAGAGAAATGGAAAAAGGATGAAGAGGCTCAGAAAAATGACACCTCACTAATGGACACCAATATCCCATAAATATCAATGGGAGGTCCCAAAAGTCATACTCCATTCAGTGGGATGGGATTGGGGCTTAGCACCCCATATAAACCAAGCAAAGTGGAGAACTTAAAGAAGTTCAAATATGACAAAGTCACTGACAGGATTATACAACAACAGATGAGGAAAGTGTCGATCACAAGAGGCAATTTGTTACCGATTCTCATAGAAACTGCAATAACATAAAATTTTAGTGATGATCCACTTTCCATAGCCTCCGCTGGCACTGCCTTCACTATGTCAACAAAATATAACCTTAATAATTTAATTCACCAGAACCAAGAAAATGATGTTAGGATTAGGGATTTAGAAGAACAACTCTGGCAGGTGAGGATAGAAGAGGGAAACCTAAAATAATTCAAGGCATGCATAGAAAAGGTTAGAACAGAGTTGGAGGAAGCCATCATAGATATGTACTCCCACTTGCATGTTTTCCAATAGTTGGTGAATAGCATAATGGAACAACACAACCGTGTACAAGCCAAGAACACCCAGTTGGTCACCATTCGAGAGGGATTAGATAACATGGATAGGTGGATCACCGAGAATCCCAATGCTTCAACTGATATTCATCGATCCTCAGAGATAGAAACAAATATTGATTATGCATCACTTGATCAATGTCAACAAGATAGAAAAAGAGCATAAAAGGAAACAACTAGTATAGTTGCAATTTGTACACAGCTTTATAAAGCAGCGAAAGATTTAACACAAAAGTGTCACCTTCCTCCTATCGAAGATCTCAGAAAAACCAACACTATGGAACAACTCCTTTAGAAGATCCAACAAAGCACAAATCATATATAGGAGGTAATTGAGGTAGCTACAAAGGAGAAAAATGAGCTAATGGAGCAACACCTTGTTCAACCTGCCAAGGTCCACACTATGATCTAAGAATTCATGGCCATCTTGGCAAAGGACATGAGGATTCTCAACGAAAATTGTTACACACCGAAATGTCACACTTAGGTGTCACATATATTACATTCCTTAAGTGTTCAAAGTGTCGTAAAGTGTCCCATGCACCTTACTAAGTGTCACATGCACTTTATCAAACGTTGTATGCATCTTACTAAGTGTTGCATGTACTTTATTGAGTGTCACAACCTTGACACCATGAAATAAAATTTGTCACAATACTTAGTCAGCGTGGAAGAGAAATTTATCATATTAAGGTCAAAATAATATGTGCATATGTATTATTCATATTTTTTGAAAAAAGGAAATTAATTTAATGTGAGAATCCACCTCACATTTAGTTTCCTAATCTCAAGGAGAAGTTGAGAATCTCATGGATGGTTGAGAATTTTTATCAAACCAAAATCCTAATTTGATGGATCTTGAGAGATATTTCCTCCTTAAAATCGTTGAGAGATATTTTATCCCTAAGATCCTTGAGAGATATTTTCTCCCTAAAAATATTGGAGATCCCAATTTAGTGGATCTAGTGAGTGATTTCCTCCATCGTGGTTAAGCCTCCAAATCCTATATAATGAGGGCATTCGAAAGTGAAAATGGGAGAGGACAAAGTGTGTATATGATACTTATGACCTTAAGAGAAACATATTTAGAGTGCATTCAAGGATTGGATTGGAAGCTTGGAGGATTGTTAGAACAACAAGGTTGTAAGTTCCCATGTTTTCACTAATATAACTTGGTCTAATTTTTTCATATTGTTGTTTGCACATGTGTATATATATATATATATATATATATATATATATATATATATATATATATATATATATATATATTTGTTCTTGTCTAATGATATATTGTAGAAGTAGAAGGTATTGTTATGTTCCTTGCAGACTCTCGTTATCTTGATCGTGGCTTGGACAACAAAAATAAAGACTGAAGAATAGCGAGGACAACCTTCAGAAAAGGAGTAAGTCACACTTCCTTCTTCTATATTCTCCATCTATAGACATTAAGAATATAATTAAAAGAATGTTAGTGTTCATTTTTTTTTTTTTTTGTCTGGGTCAATAAGGGTAAAGATATCCAAGGGAAATTTCACCTGTCCACAGGGGAAATATTCTATAACAACAACACATCCTTGCATGAAGTAGTTGTTGAAGAAATTTTATATCGCAAGGTCATATCACTCTTTGTAAAATACGAGGTTTGGAAATCCCGTGTCAGGGACAAAGGCACATGAACGAGACAAAATAAAAAATTCAAAATTGCTAACAATTGTACTCTATTTTGTCTTTTTCCAACTGCTTTAATCTTCTTCCTCATTCTTACATGTGTCAAATATCTAGTGGGGGAAGATGAAATGTTTTGTAACTACTTCTTGAGGAATTCAAAAAGATTTTTCAGTAGTTTTATAGGATATCTATAAATCAAGGAAGAGGCCCATTTTGATACGGCTCTTCAAGCATTGTATACACTCACGAAACTATTTTTGGGGAAAATACAATGTTAACTAATAATGAGAAGCCCTTAGGGAAAATTTTGACAAAGAGAAGAACTTGTGTAAATTGTTGTTTGTTGTGAATTATTTTCAACACATTGCCTACTGTTTACATGAGTTGTAAGAACATATTTTTCCTATAGACTTTTCTTACGTAATTGATATCATTCTCACAAATTTTCTATTCTTTCTTATGTTTATGTCTTGAGAATATGAGTTTCTAATGTATGTGATAATGTGATTTAGACTATTTTGGTTACATATTCATATGCAACTATTGTCTAACTTTGTTTCTTCATGACAACTATCCGAGTGAGGTTATTTGTATAGTTTAGTTTCATTTCAACTACTCATTTGGTTAGATAGTTAGCTCCTAGCTAGGATACAATAGATTAGATTTCATTTATGCAATTAGATATTCTTCATATACATTTGCATTCACAAACTATCCAATCATACCCCTCATAACCAGTAATGGTAGCCGAGCCAGAATCCAGATGGGTCTCCTAAACCAAATGGTGCATAGTTACAAAGATAGATATATATCATACCTTTTTCCATATCACTATAGATGTACTCCTTGTCATGTATTTAGATTGAATCTTTCATCAAGAGGATTCTTCATAATCTTTTACTCCAATCTCTAAATTTTACAATTGAAAGAAGATTACCAATTGACCACCCTACCATATCCTTAGGGTACCTAAATTCTTCCTCTGGAACCCTTGAGTTGAAATGTGATATATGAAAAGAGTACAAAAAATATCATGTAGAATGTGTGGCTCCTCTAGAGAATTTGAGGTACCCCACCTCCATAGTACCAACACATTATTGAGACAAAACTCACAACCATATCACCATGRAAAATTTTAACATTAGGACAACCATMTAGCATTAGGGTACAAAATATGGGCTCTCAATCCCAACCCTCCCTCCCTTCTTATAGCCTTTGAGACTCATGCCACTTTCCATTTTTAGGCAAAAATGATAATTATTTAATTACTAAATGCATAATATTCACACACACATGTCATCTCCATGCACAATCAATAATTTCTAGAATACACAAATAATTATTATTCACCACATTCCAACTATATTTCATATTTATGCTCCTAGATGTTCCCATGATCCTTTTCTTTTTCCTAATCGAATGGGTGTACATGAAATTGATTTTTTCTATTTAAATAAAATTTCTAATTAAAATTCACTTTCATTATTTTATTTTCAACTTCTAGGTACTTTTCCAAATATCAAGGTGAGTTTAATATCACTTTTCCCTTTTCATAAAATATGCATAGGTCTACATGTGTAATCAAGTCATAAATGCACTTTTCATTTCTTTATGCAAAAATAATTATGCAAGTCAAATGATACTTTTCTCCTAAAGTATACACATATACAAACCAAAGTCAATACCAAGGGTGATACTGAGTTAACTCAAATCCTTCAAGAATTTGGTACAGAGAGCTAGACATGATCAATACAACTCTTTAAGTACCTTGTACCAAGAGCTAGACATTACTTCTACAACTATTCAAGTGCATGATACTAAGGGAGAGACCAAACCAACTCAAATCCTTTAAGTATCCATAATTCTTATTTATGAATATCATTGATGTTCCCCATGGTGATGTGCCAGGATGAATAAATCCCAAGTCTAACCATTCTTGGAGCTACGTTTTCAACTCTCACAATTATAGGGTTGTCATGAGATAAGGAGCCTTCAAAATAGGCTCAGTTTATAGTTTGAGTTCAATTGTGAACTCTAGCTCTTGCTTATGCAATAATCCAATTAACTATTCTAGAAACACATAAGGAAATTCCAATAATGCATGATGTTGAATGACACTGACTATATCATCCTTCTTGTTTATAGAGATAACAACATACAACTTACAACCATTCTTAAGAATTTTCTTCATCTACAACACTAGAATAAACCTCAAAGACACTCCGCTCTTAGTCCCCACTAAGATTATTTTGTTTCTCAAGTCATTTATAAAATGAATCATCTTACCCTTACATTCTAACACTACCTCATTGGATTCTAACCATTCCACCTATGATCACACAATCCTTGTTTAATACTAGAAACCATTTCAACCAAGATGAAATCTTCTTGACTACTTGCAATCATCCCACATGTAAGTAGTGAATTATGTGAAATAAAACTTCATGTTTCTCATGGATCTATTAATAATGAAAAACATACACCATTATCTTACTTGTTGTCTCGAGCACTATAGACTAGTGATCAACTTGAATATTTGTAGAGGTCATGTATAGCTCTTGGTTGATGGTACTTAAAGAGTTGTAGTGATCATGTATAGCTCTTGGTACCAAGTGTTATATTTTCATTAGTTTTGTTAAAATTAGATTTACCATAGCATTTTTATCTTCTTTTAACATTCAATAATCATATAATTAAATATATAAGATGTATATAAACAAGCATAAGAGAACACAAATATTTATCCTAAGAAAACCCCAAACTCGAGGAAAAACCCAACCAACTTTTCTTAGAGAGAATATTCCAATACAACCATGAACATGCTCTAATCACAAGAGCAAAGGAACAATGAAGAACCAAATACTTATCTCTTATTTTTATCAAACCCTAGAGAGGGTAGACAATGGAGTCACCATAGAACTAGCGCAATATAGGTGCATCACTAATGCACCACATAACTGGCACAACTGGTAACTGTTGTTGCAGTTGCTACTGCAACTACAACTGCTACTATAACTACAACTACTACTATAACTGCAACTAGCATGAAGAAACTGGGAAATACCACACAACCTTATCACAACTCTTCCATAGGTAGTGCATAATAGAGATCACCAAGAACCACCAAGAATATCCTTCCCCAAATGGGGTGCACTCTCCAAGAGAACAAGAAACCAAAAATAGCGAAACTCCAGTTGCAACTGCCTAGTGTTCACTGCAGAAGATGAACTGTGTGGTTGTACAAATGAATTGAACCAAAATTGTATTTATATTAATCTGGGTGCCTATCTAGGGATGACTTCTTATTTTGGGTCTTCAAATTTGCTTTATTATTTATGTGGGTCGACTTCTCTTCTTGGAAATTATATTTCCACTTTATTATTATTTCCCCTGGGACGACTTCTCTTCTGTGGTCTTCTATTTCACTTTATTCTTTTCCAAGGTGTTCTTCAGCTGTTCAATGGTATTCCTTTGACTTCTTAGAATATTCTTCTTCTCTGAGAAAAATTGTCCAGGAGGAAAATACCTCTTGCAACTACCAAAACATCAACACTCCCTCTTATCTAGGGAGGTATCTTTCCACGATGTATTCATCTAGTAGTCCACTAACTACTCTGCAATCAAATAGTATCACACAAAAAATACCATGCCATTGGTAGCTTGAATCATCTATCACTGTCTCCAAGACTATGATGCAATCATCCAGTAGCACACAACTACCCATATTGTCCAGTAGTACACAACTACTTCCATAGTCCAGTAGAATACAACTACTGCCATAGTTCTCCTGAATGTGTTGTGATCAAACAATAGCATCCAACTACTTCCAAGAGGTCTGGTAGTCTCCATGGAAATTAGCTAGTAGCACACAACTACTACAATACCATCCAATGGAACACAATTGTTGTCAAGTCATAGTAGTACACAACTATTTTCATAGTAGTACACAACTACTGTCCAGTGGTACACAACCACCGTATGTGGTAAACAAACATCACTATAGTAGTACACAACTACTGTCTAGTGATACACAATCACCGCCAGTGGTACAGAACCACTGTAGTAGTACACAAATATTGTCCAGTGATACACAATCACTACCAGTGGTACATAACCACCGTAGTAGTACACAACTACTATCAAGTGATACACAATCACCACCAGTGGTACACAACCACCGTAGTAGTACACAACTACTTTCCAATGATACACAATCACTACCAGTGGTACACAACCACCATAGTAGCACACAACTACTGTCTCGTGATACACACTCATGGCCAGTGGTACACAACCATTGTAGTAGTACACAACCACTGTCTAGTGGTACAAAACCACTATAGTAGTACACAACTATTTTCTAGTGATACACAATCACTACCAGTGGTAAAAAACCATTGTAGTAACACACAACTATTGTCCAGTGACACACAATCACCGCCTGTGGTACATAACCACCGTAGTAGCACACAACTACTGTCTAGTGACACACAATCACCACCATAGTCTCCAATTCTATGCTGTGATGTTTCTCCTCTCTCAATAGTCTTATTCACACCTAACCACCTCACATGTTTTAGGAAAGACTAGTATCTTGCAGTGCATTACCCCCTCAGTCACCTCACATGACTGATCTAGAGAACCCTTGTCCAAAGGGGTTAGTTGACTGGAGGAGAAACACCACACCTCCCTCTCAACAAGGATGGACATTCTACATCATGCCAAGATTGTCGTTTAAGTATTGATACTTCACTCTAGACAAAGGCTTGGTGAGAGTGTCCACTATCTAATCATCTGTGGATATGTACTAGAGATCCAAAACTCCTCTCTACACCATGTCTCAGATGTAATGGTATTTTATCTCTATATGCTTCACACAAATTTTATTATCACAATATATCAAAGTTGGCTCCAACTCTAGATCAAATAACCCTACAAGCAGATTTTGAAGCCACACTGCTTCACAAATTGCAACACTGGCTATTATATACTATGCCTTTGTTGTACTGAGTGCCACTAATGTCTGAAGCAACATCTCGATGTCATTTTTTGGTCCACTGCACTCCCTGCCCAGTCAGAGTCTATATAACCATGTAGCTTCACAGCTCCATCCGAGACATATCTCAATCCATATCCAGTTGTACCATGTAGGTACCTCAACACATGTTTTTCTACTATCTAATGTACATGTCTAGGATCAACCATGTATTGAATCAAAGTGTTTACTACAAAACATATTTCTGGCCTAGTGTTAACTAGGTACATCAAGGATCTGATCAATTGTTTGTACATCGTGGGATCCACCAAATTTGAAGATGACTCACTCAAGAGATTCATATTTGTCAACATAGGTGTGGCCATGGACTTGCAATCCATCATCCCGAGTCTCTGCAGGATCTCAATAGTATATATTCCTTGGCTAAGGAAAATCTCATCTGGTCTCTATCACACCTCCAATCCCAAGAAATAATGCATCATACCTAGATCCTTCATATCAAACTCTGAAGTGAGCTTCCTATTGCACCCATCTGTGAGCTTCTCATACCCTGTAATAAAAAGGCCATCCAATATCAAGGGGCAACCATGCCCAAGCTCATCAAAATAATTGTCTGGCATATCCTTCCCCAGGTGCCTACCTAAGCTCGTACAAATCCTTCTTCAATCTGTAGACTTGAGACTCCTTCTCATGTATCTTTTGGTTGCTCTATGTACACTTCATGTGGATACTGGAGCAAGTGTCTTATCATAATCTTCTCCCTCTTGCTGGGAGAATCCCATGGCCACAAATAAAGCTTTGTACATTTCTATGCTTCCACCTGCAACATGCTTGATCTTGTAGATCAACTTGTAAGTCACCAATGACTTACCTTATGGTCTTGGAACCAAGGAAAAATCCATATCCCAGTCCTTCTAACTGGCTTCCTCCTATGTCACTGAAATAAGGGAATCCTCCCAGGAGGTCTCATATCTCCTCAAAGCCTATGAAGCTTCGATCTAGCATCCTCAAATCATGGCACCTGTTTGTCGGTCCTAGAAGATGTCTCTCTCTACCATCTAAATCAAAGGATGAATACTTTCTGAATGAAAGTATCTAAGCCACTAACTCTCTCTGAGATCAGGCTCACTCAAAGTCTGCATGCTCCCTCTAAAGATTGACTCCCTCCAAGTCTATATAATATTCAGATCCATTTTCTCCCTATCCATGTGTTGACCTCCTTTGAAGTTTGATATCCTATGAACTATCTTGGGGACATTGCTCCTCCCTACTGGATCTTGAGGGTTGACTCCCTCTAAACTCTAAATCCTTCTGAGTTGGTACTTGATGGGGCCACCTGCCTCACCAATGGTGGATCTATCTTCTCTTCCTCATGATATGGCTCATCAATGCCATATATCTACATCCCCTTTGCATCCTGCAAAGTATCACGATACCATTCTAGTTTCTTCATTGACACTGTAACGATTCTAGGTAGGACCTTCTAGCTCTACTGACTCTTCCTGATGATCTAAAGAGTGATCAACTAAAATTGAGGGATCTGTATGGTCATCTTCGGAGCCTTCTGCTCCTTACAATCAATCTCTATATGAGATACTCTATATTCTACAAAAGTACCCTTCTTTCCATAAGGTTTTAACTTCGTCCTCTTCTCTTTTGGTACATGCATGTGTATGGTCATGTATGTTTGGATAGTCTACTCCATATCTTAGCTAGGTATCATCTAATATGTTTCCTCCTAAAACAATTAGTATATCTTCCTCTCAAAGCTATCACCTGTGACCTTCCTGGAAGAAGAGAAACAATAAGGGAAAACAAAAGACAAGAATAATACTCTTATAATAAGAACACTAAAAACAAGAACGAGAACAATCATCACAATAGCTCCTTCTTGGAGATATCACTTGTGACCTTCCTGGAACAAGAGACAAAACAAAAATGCAATAACAAGAAATAATAAAAACATTCTTCCAGTGTTATGACCAATCATTCCTCCATGGTAACATGCTTGGAACAAGAAACAAGAACAACAATATCTCCATGGTAACCTCCATGGAATTTACAAGATAACCTGCTTGGAACAAGGTCAACAACCAAGAACATCTCTATAGGAGATGAATTTATCTTGTAAACAAGTGCATCATTAATAATGAACAATGAGATTTTACTTAATGATCATAATAATAACAATATTCAAGTGTTACTAAACATTTGATAGAAATAGCAGTACTAGAACTCTAAAGACTATTATTCTAGTTACAACACTTACTTAGGCTGAAACAGTATAAAATATCAAACCTAATATGAAAACTTGGAGTCTAGATGCTACTGTCTTGTTTGAGTTTTCCTATATTGTAGGAGACATCTTCATTATTGCCTCCAACTCTTTGGCTTCCTCTGAGTGCACTAGATATAAGATCCCTTTGGATCTACTATCACTGCTTAGATAAATGTCTGTTTTCCAAGTGTATGTATCCTGCAAACACCCTTGTCTTATATACAAGTACACTATCCAACTTTGTCTTCTAATATGAGACATTACATCAATAAGAAAAAGTTATAAATATGAATCAAAAGGTTCAATGTCCAGGAAAATGTCAACAAGCCTAAAACCCTAAAAATTCAATTTTGACAGAAAGTCAATCTGAGAAGTGCAGTAGGTGCACTAGAGTAGGGTGAGTTGATTAGTAATGGAGTTTGTCCCAATATATTTTATAATAAGTGCTCAATTATATTGAAAAATAAATGTGTGTAAAGACAAATTGCATGTGCAGCGACAGATCTCAGTAATCTGGAAAATCTCACGATCTTCCTTCCAACGATTAGACTATTCTGAAGGAAACCTTCTCTGATACCATGTTAGATTTTCATTAGTTTCGTTAACATTAGATTTACCATATCATTTTTATCTTCTTTTAACATTCAATAATCATATACTAAAATATATAAGCAACATATAAACAAGCACAAGAGGCCACAAATATTTATCCTAGGAAAACCCCAAACTAGGGGAAAAACCCAACCAATTTTTCTTAGAGTGAATATTCCAATACAACCATGAACATGCTCTAATCACAATATAAAACCAAAAATCAAGAACCAAATACTTATCTCTTATTTTTGTCAAACCCTAGAGAGGGTAGAAAACTAAGTTACCATAGAACTGGCGTAAGATAGGTGCATCACTAGCGCACCACATAACTGACACAACTGGTAATTGCAGCTATAGTTGCTACTGCAACTGCAACTACTACTGTAACTACCACTGCTATTGCAACTGGAACGAAGAAACTGGGCAACACCACACAACCTTAGAGCAACTCTTCCAGAGTTATCACACAAGAGATATCACCAAGAACCGCCAAGAATATCCTTCCCCAAGTTGGGTGCACTCTCCAAGAGAAATAGAAACCATAAATAGTGAAACTACAGCTGTAATTGTAGTTGCAACTACCTAGTGCACACTGCAGAAGGAGAACTGTGTGGTTGTACAAATAAACTAACCCAAACTTGTATTTATACTAATCTGGGCACATGTATGGGACACAATTCTTATTCCGGGTCTTCAAATTTACTTTATTATTTATGTGGGTCGACTTCTCTTCCTAGAAATTATGTTTTCACTTTATTATTATTTCATGTGGGCCGACTTCTCTTATGTGGTCTTCTATTTCACTTTATTCTTTTATGGGGTGTTCTTCAACTGTTCAATGGCCTTACTTTGAATTCTTAGAATCCTTTTCTTCTCTAAGAAAAGTTGTTTAGGAGGAAAATACCTCTTGAAGCTACCAAAACATCAAAACCAAGTACTTGAAGGCTTTGAGCTAACTTGGTATCACCATTGGTATTGAGTTTATTTTTTATAGGTGTATACTTTGGGAGAAAAGTATCATTTGACTTGCATAATTATTTTGGCATAAAGAAATTAAATGTATATCCATGACTTGATTGCTCATGTAAACCTATGCATATTTTGTAAAAAGAGAAAAGCGATATTAGACATACCTTGGTATTTGGAAAAGTACTTAGGAGTTGAAAATAAAATAAAGAAAGTGAATTTTAATTAGCAATTTTATTTAAATAGGAAATAATCATTTCATGTGCACCCACTCAATTAGGAAAAAGAAAATGATGAAGGGAAAATCTAGGAGCATAAATAGGAAACATAGTTAGGATGTGGTGAATAATATCCATTTATGTATTTTTGAAATTGTTAATTGTGCATGGAGGTGATGTGTGTGTGTGTGTGTGTGAATGTTATGAATTTATTAATTAAATAATTATCATTTTTGCATGAGAATGAAAAGTGGTGTGAGTCTCAAATGCTATATAAGAAGAGAGAGTTGGGATTGAGAGCTCATATTTTACACCCTTATGTTGGATGGTTTTCCTGATGCTCAATTTTTTCATGGTGATTTAGTTGTGAGTTTGGTCTCAAGAATGTGCTAGTACTATGGAGGTGGGGTACCTCAAGTGCTTTGGAGGAGCCACACATTCTACATGCTAGCTTTCTACTCTTTTCATACACTTGTTGCATCTCGGGGGTTTCGAGGATATGGTAGGGTGGTCAATCAATAAGCTTTTTGCAATTGGTAAATTCACAACTTGGTGTAAAGGTTTATGAAGAATCCTCTTGGTGAAAGCTTGGAGATAAATTCTTGACAAAGAGGACATCTACAACCATTTGGAAAAATGTATGGTATTTTGCAAATATATATTTATCTTTTAACATTCAGTATTTTTCCTTGAGGGTTTGAGTCTCTCAATTTTCATAAACTTATCATCTTGTTATGAATATCAAAACCTCTCTTTAGAATTTTCAATACGATCTCTTAAGAAGTTTGAACCTATGTAGAAAATCTTAAGTCATTTGAGTAATTATTGCATTTTCTGGAAACACAGATCTGTGAGTTTTTTGTATGCACACAAGGGTGCTCACACCTAAGTAGGAACAATAGAGAACACTCACACCTTCCTTTAGAGGACCTATGAGTGGCCAAAATTTTTCTTAAGGGGACCTATGATCAAATTCTATAATGGCTTATTTTGGCATAAATACTCAATAAAACCTACCTTGTTTCATGAAATTTCGTCAAACTTTCAACTGGGTTTTTGACATAATAGTTTTATTGTTGTAATTCACCCTTCAATAGTGATGTATGTGGCTTCAAACCTTCCTAATTTTGTAAAAATATATTCACACTTCCTAGGCCATGATTGCATTTCCTAGAATTATTTTCCATGACAGTTTTCCTTAGTTTTGAAGAAATTACCTATATGTTTATATTTGAAAGGGCGACAATTTAGTGGCATTGACACATTGGATTACATTTTGTAGATGAAATGTAGATTTTAAATAAATGATAAACGAGTATAATAGAGTATTCCTTAAAAGGTAGAGAACATGCTTTGTGTTGTATGCAAATTCATAACATATTTTGTGCTTGGAAAACTTGTATGGAAAGAGACATTTGATTGAATTGGAAACATTTACTAGGTTACATTCTTGGTTGAGTTTCACTAAGAGTGTTGTAATTTATTTATTTTTAAGAACTTTTGTAATATTTCTATAGAAAGAAACAAAAAGGCCATTGAATGACCAGAAGAGGTTGAGTCATTGTGGGCTAGAAATTGTATTGGTTTTTGATGTAATAAGTATATTGAATTGCACTTTGGCAAATTTTATTAATTATATTGCATGGAGAAATTTTTAAATATTGTGAAATTGAATGTAAGGATTTGTGATTGATTGTTTCAAATATCATTGAATGATTCCTATGCATATGCATATATCATGAGGTTGAGTACTTATTTATGTACATAAAATTACAAATGTGTATATGTGTGTGTGTGTTTCACTTTCTAGTAAGTTGTGTGCTTTGTATTATTTTAACATCCTAGAAGGGTGTTATATCCATGATTTGGATTTTATAGAAGGGTTGTTTTCCAACATTAGCAATATTTCTTGATTTGTTATTGGTAGTACTGGGTAGTTTGTCTAACCAAAACAATACAATTTTTTTGAGTTGAGATGTAGACACTCCTATTATTTCATCATCTACAAAATCATTTTCTTCTTGAATTAGATGATACAGATTCACCCATTCTTGGATTCTTTCTTCTCTTTAACTTGTGCTACATCCATCAAATTCTAAAGAAAAATTGACAGATGATTTGACATTCAATTTTTTATTAGATTTGACATTTTCAAATTTAACTCTTCCATACATAACTAGGTAATGGTTCTGTTTTATCTTTTTTTTTTTTTTAAATCATGCCTCTATATTTTTACTTCGTTTATTTCTTCTAGAAATATATAATTGGATCTTAATACTTATCTTGAGAAAACTTATTTGAAATTTCAGCATTCTTTACTAAAGTTGTATACATTTATTTAAATTCTCTTATGAACACATTTACAAAACTTGCTATCCTAGATGTGTCTACTGTGATAAAATGCACATGTTTTCAATTTTGTTTGTACTACCCCTTATTTCAACCAAAGTGTTTTTCGCATGGTCAATGCTATTATCTATGCACCTATTATGTGTTATTATTTGCTCCATCTTATTTTGGGCAGCGAACATCTTCTTGCTTAGTCAATTGTTTTGTCTTTTCTTTAGAGGAAACGAGCCTTCTCCTTGTATACTAATTGTGTGATTTGTTGGTGTTCTCCACTGACCTGGATCCTTTTCTTCAAATGATTGACATGGACGTCAAGAAACTCCACAATGTCTTTTCATTTCTAACATGTGCTACCTATACATCAAGATATTCATATGCCAATACCTGTATTAAATATCTATGGCTAGTAGATGTGCCTTCATTAGGCTCTATTATATTTTTGAGAGAGGGATGGATTTGATCAATATAAGAAAGGAATTTTAGAGTAGTGGATTATATTTGTTGGATCAGGTTTTAAACATAGCTTGGACCCTAAGGATTTTCTACTTTGTAAAAAAAATTGATTATGGTGATTTTCTACTTTGTAAAAAAAAGTGATTATGGTGATTTTCTACTTTGTAAAAAAAACAAGTGATTATGGTTTTTTTTGAATGTGGAAATACTATTAGCGAAGTACCACTACTACCTTTATGTCTTAATGGATTTTCCATAGTCTATCAGGTTTTGTCCAACCACTGGAAACATAATTCCTTGGGTTAGATTTGCATTAGTTATGAATGCATTGTGCAATTTGACACTGGCACAACTACTAATAGCAAGATATATGATAATTCAATATTTAATTATTCCCCTTTTAATTCTATGCACATGACTAGTCTATGTTGTGTCATTTGGTTGGCCAAAGCTATGTTGTAGTTTAATTGTACAATACAATAAGCTTATTTGTTTAATATTCCTCTAAATTGGTAGCAACAAGTTTCTTTCCATTTTACATGAGCTTTATCAACATTCATTTCATATGCAAATAAAGGATTGATTTTAAAATATCTATTTGGGAAAAATGTACATATTTGTGGCCAATGACTACCCATCTTTTGCATTCCCCTTCTATTAAAAAATGCATGAATACAAGATCTGTGTGAGGGAGAGAGAAGTAAATTAAGTATATGAAAAAAAGGTAAATAAGTAAACAAAAATAATTTGTATAATTAAAAATATATAACATTTATATATTATATAAACGCAAATATAATAAAATAACAAAATATTAATTAAAGGGAATTAAGGTTAAATAATCCTACATGGGGGATTAAGGGCATGTAAATTACTTGAGATAGGGGAAATTAAATATTCAATAAACAAAAATTACTATAATTGAAAATAAAAAGGGAAGGGGCTAAGAGAGGGGTCTTCTTCTTCTTAGTTTTTGATATGTGATTATGCTAGTTATCTAGTTTGTCATGTTAATTTGTTTTTAATGGTTTGAAATAGTTATTCTTTCCAGTATTAGATATGGTTGATCTATTGGAAAGATAATTTTTATGGTAGATGTTTATTGATGTTGGTGTGTATTCTATGTCTATGAACTATTATATAGGGTTGAGACTAACTAACTGAGATGGGGAGAGAGGTCAAGGTAGTTTGGGTAAAGATATTTGGATAAGAAATTAATTGAAAGGGAAGGTTGGATGGTGAATTTGGTTGAAGTAGGCTTAGGGGACCTTATTATTTCTAGTTGAGGGGTTTGGTTGGGTGGAGGGTCTTATGTCCTCCACTAGTTTCTCATTGAATGTATTGGATTATCTAAAATATGGTTTTTATATTTTATTTTAGAATAATGCGATATCCATGCAACATTTGTATGTCTTAATTTGGGTGAGAAAACAACTTTTTTGCATGAATGTTCCACTCATTTAAACTAATTGCAACAAATAAAAAATTAAATTTGTGAAGTTTAATGCATCAACAAGAATTGGAGTGTAGAAACTATATCCATGCTAGATGGATATAGGTTGATGATTGTAGTCAAGGACACCAAACTCAAGATCAAAATCAGAGTTATAAATGAGTCTCTATCACAATAGACCAACTCTTTTGGTACTTCCATTTCATGCATTACTTGTTGGGTATTATTCTAATTGTTGGTCAATGTTGAAATTTCTTTTTGAATTTTCATTGTTTTGACACCATATGTTATGTTATTTTAATATCGGTATCATATTATAGATACTAGGATGATTGATTGAAAACACCATCTAATAGTCTTCAATTTTGGGAGAAAGCTCCACTCAAGCCATATGCCATTCCAAAACATGTAAGCTATGTTCTACACTCATTTTCCATGTCTAACTTTCTTATCTTCATTGTATGATCTTATTTCTTTATGATCTTAATTTTTTGTTGTTTCATTTTTAGACATAAACCTATGGTCATTCCTTTGATTATTGTTGTGAAAGTAATATTTAAATATTGTTGTAGCATTTGATTTTAGCAAGTTCCTTGAGCTCAATGTCTCAATTGATAAATTCTAATGAGATGAATATGATCAACTTACCACATGGACCAATGCAATCACTCCATAAATGTGCATATTCCCTAGAGGCATGGTTTCCAACTAAATGAATAGGGTCGAGTTACATACTTACACATGTGAAGGTATGACAAGATCAATAGATCAAAATCACACCTCCTCTCTTAGCCAAAAACAACACTAAAAATGGGTTAAAAATATATGGATAAGAAGAGTACACCTGGGTCTAAAATCTAACCCCAATGTTGGATGCTCCTCTAAAGTAAGCATTTTAACCTTTTAAATGTTGATTTAAAGCCACGTGGATAAAAATAAAATTTATTATCTTTCATTGTATGTATTCATCGATGCACATAGTAAAATGAGTAAAAGTAACAATATATGTCATTGAAATGCACTTTATTCATTTTTTTTTTGGTAGGAAATAAAAATAAAGGACAAATGCAACCAAGATTTATCACAAGTGCCTAAGGTAATTATATTATTTCCCTATGCATTTTTCTATGTGATCTCCTTCTCACAGTTCTGAATTGTTCACTTTTAAAATGACCTATATTAATGGTTTAGAATAGTGTTTCCTATGATCTTAACATTGACGTTAATGATGATGATTATTCATGGTTGTAGTAGCCCTAAAATAGTGAGGGTTTTGTCACCATTTTTTTGGATACTACAACTATGAATCATCTTCATTGTTAGGGTAGAATTCAAGACCATAGTCAACGCACATTTTCATAATCGGAAGCATTTTCCAGAGGGTATAATTGAAGATATGCGGGATAAGAATTATGTAGTAAAATTCCCCCCTTCATGTCAATATATCATGTATATATTTCATTTTCATTTCTTTGATGTCACTATATCAATGGTTTTGCATCCATTTGATTGTCTAGATATCAAAACTTCCACATTTTCTTATGTTGTAAAAATTATGTTTTTCTTGAGGTCTGCCACTCATCAATATGAATTGATAGCTTCCAAAATGTTAGTTTAACCACATTCTAGATGTCATTAAAGTGATATTTCATGGGGGGATGAATATCACTTACTTGTTGACACATCGAAATAAATAATTGTATATATAACAACATTTTTTACCAAGGATTTCAATTTAACAATGTTTACATAATGGTGTCAAAATGTAAGTAAATGAAATCTTACCTGAAAGGCTTGATTTTAATGTGTAAACATCGAAACAATGTTGCATGAACATAAATTTTGACCCAAAATATAATAATGTTTCTTGGAAACCACAACCATGGGTGAGACCCAATATTTTCTATAAAAATGGGATAGATAAACCTATTGGATTACTAAGAGAGGGGGAGAATCAGTAATAGAGCAATTTAATCC
>JZKD02S0007463.1:318740-329763 GCA_000966675.3 Picea glauca | reverse complement strand
TTTACTTCTTATCAACCATGACAAAACAATAATGAGTCATATTTACATCAAACAATATTGGGTTCATTACCCAAACCTTTGTGCTATGGGGCTTTCTTCAAGGGTTGACATCAATTACAACCAACCTTAATCAACAAAAACCTACATCTAATAGTGTATGTAACCCAACCCTTACTACCTCCATCATTTTCAAATATATTCTTCTTTGAGGGTACATAACAAGGTTCACACAATCCTTTGGATAAGTATAATGTTCACATAACATAGGAGAGATCCCCTTGAGGCTTGTATGTGACCATACAAATTATTCTCTGCAAATCATTAAATCTCTTTTAGCATGTTCCTTTTTCAAATATGGAAAGAGCTAAATTAACTACAATTACATTACAATTATCTTCCTCTATAAATTTTATTTTTAGAAGATAAAAACTTTACTTGTTTTTCTATGGTCGATCATGAACGTTTTTGGAAAGATTTGGATTGTTCCATTGACAAAGTGTGTTTCTTGGTCACTAATTATAGTTAGGGGGAATCCAAACCTTGTGACTATATTCTAGTACATAAATTTTGTTGTTGTTTCTTTTTTGCATGAATCGACTCGTTCAACTTCTGCCTATTTGTCAAATATTCGATTGCAGTGATAATGTACTTTGCGTATGTCCGTTTATATCTCTTCGTAAATGGGCCCACAAAGTCAATAGCCCAAATTTCAAATGGTAAACTAGGTTTTACCAAGTGTAGGGGGATTTCATTTTTCCATAGAGGTCGTCCCATCCAATGGAATTTATCACATTCTTTCACTTTTTCTCAACAATATCTATGTAAAGTTGGCCATCAAAGGCCTTCCTAAAGTATCTTTCGTGTTGTTGTGTAAGCTTGGTAGTGGACCCCTGCAGGGCTACCATGAGCTTCCTTAACTATATCTTCTCTTTAATGTTCTAGAACACATATTCCTACTATGTATTTGGTTCCTAGATTATATAAATATCCATTCATGAGGGTGAATGATGTTGATTTTAGTGTTAGAACATTCTTTTTGTTCGTAGGAAGATCGTCGGGAGACTTTCCCTCCTCCAAAAATTGCACTATTTATTCTAGGTCTTTGGGAGTGGCCTCGAATGTGCATCATGTAAGGCATCATCTATCATGGTCGATTCTTCTCCTATTTCAAGTTGATATAGATGATCTAGACCAACATTCTTTTTTCCCGTTCGGACTATTATGTTGAAGTCGAATTCTTAAAATAGTAATAACCATCGACATATTTTTCCTTCATGAATGGGTTTGTTTACTAAATACTTGAGATCTTAGTGACCTATAAAGAATGTGAACAAATTTGCTAATAGATAACATCTACATTTTTGTAGGGTGAAGATCATGGCTAACACTTCTCTTTCCATTGTCGAATAATTGTGTTCCACTTTGTTGAGCTTCCGACTGGCATATGCACTAGGATGGTCAATCATGTTGACATATGGTTGTTCTAGGACTGAACCCACAAAAAAAATTGATGCATTGACATGCATGTGAAATTTTCTTGTCCAATCGGGAAATTGTAGCATCGATGCTTCTACCAATTTTCTCTTTAGTAGTTTGAAGGAATCATTGCACTTATAATTCCAAATAAATTTGAGTTCTTTTCATAGAAGCTCATTGATTGGGAATGTGATGTCAGAGTAATGATGGATTATTTTTTTATAGTAGCATGTGTCCCCAAGGAATATTTTAATTTTCTTTTGGTTTACTAAAGGTTTCAAGTCGAGGATTACCTATATCTTAGCCATGTCGAATTTCGTACCGTATTTGCATACAATAAGTCCAAGAAAAATACCAATTGGGGGGGAACAGATGCATTTATTGATATTCAAAGATAGGTGAATCTTTCAACATCTTTCTATAATCATCCTTAGCCACTAGATGTGGTATTTTAACATGATGTAGATTGTCCAATTGTCAAAATAGGCAACCATTGTTTTATAACTATATTGTTGAAAGGATTTGACCAATATCCTTGAGAATACTATGAGTTCATTCTTCAATCCAAAGGGCATCACCCTATATGCAAATGAACGAAATTCAGATACAATAGTCATTTTTTCCTAATCTTCTTTTGCAATCAGGACTTGATTATACATAGAGAAGTCATTTGTAAATTAATATCATTCATGTCCTACAACTTCATTGATGATTTTGTTTATGAATGTTGTTGGGAAAGGATTGATTACTGTTAACTTATTCAAGACTATAAATTCGACACATATTATCAATTTCTTTGGATCATGCTTTTTAGGTTGCACAACCATTGGACTTTCCCATCTCCCCCATCTCTTGTACTAGTCCTTTGATATCCTTATAGTCTTGACAAAAAATATCTTTTTATTCA
Organism: Picea glauca; assembly: GCA_000966675.3. Classification (NCBI taxonomy): domain Eukaryota; kingdom Viridiplantae; phylum Streptophyta; class Pinopsida; order Pinales; family Pinaceae; genus Picea; species Picea glauca. The sequence goes on along the minus strand of JZKD02S0007463.1, from coordinate 327,380 downwards.
CAAAGTAGGTCGACCATCTATGTTGTCTACTTATTTGACCATTAGTCATCTATCCTTTCCATTTTCGGTCGACCATTGATTGAAATGGTGAATTATCTGGTTTTTATTTCTGCATCCATCTAATCTGTACGTTTAGATTCATCCATATGTCATTTTCCTTTGATGTCTTCATTGTATCTTGATGGGAAGTTAGGTTTTTCTGAATCCTCCTTATCTTCCTTCGATATAGTAAATATTTTCGTCACATAGTTATTTACTCTTGGATGGATTTTTCTCCATCTAAATCTTTACCCTAGGAAAATTATGTTTTCCATGTCTACACAACGAGCGCTTATATTTTTTTGATCATGAGTTAACACGAAGTTGCAATTTGATGTCGACCTATGTCAAATTTTGTCTTGCCTCTTTTTTGAACTATGTCAATGTTTTTTTTTTCTAGAAAGTTCTTTATCTTCAATGTTGCCTATCTTAATTATTCCTCTTCTAGAATGAATTCAAAATCTCTTTCTTTTTTTTAGTCCAACTGAATGTATGGCCACACCTCTTCGATTTTATGCCATTTGTGTGGTATATCATCCAAAGTGTGTGGGAACATGTGTGGCTAAACTCTTTTATCCCTGTATCCAACACGCATACATTCATTTTCGCACTGATGAATATGAGTTACTAGGTCAAACCAGGTTTGAAGGTTGGGATGTCGATTTTTGTTGATAGATTTTCCCCTTAGAATCGTTCGACAAAGTATAATGCAGCAGTGGTCCATGTCTATAAACAGGGAACACGGGTCTCCCACCATCGAGAAACTTGACCAATGAAGGACTCTACCAAGCTCTGCACTCTTCCCTATTCTTCAATTATTTTTTATACTTCGTCCACATGGACTGACAAAGAGTTTATTTTGCTAAACTGTAGGGGAGGTCCTATTTTTGAGTTAGTCGGGATAAGTGTTGGTGTCTATTTTATCATTTTTTCAAAAACAATAGGGACTTCTTGGACTGAAAAGAAATATCTTGATCACTTTAACAGTAATGCCTCTATCGTCCAACATTATTTTTTCTAAGACTCATCTCTATCTACCAGTTATAGATTTATGTGTTTGAGTTTTTACCTATAGTCACCGAGGAACCAACTAAGATTTTTCTTGTTGCATTCAATTTGATGTTTTCTTTTTCCTTGTTCATAATTTGATATAGCCTATGAGCCTCCTCCTCTTCATCCCACACTTCTACCCATGGTTTTCCTTCTTTTGGGTCAAGTGGTATAATGATTTTCCTATCGCTTCCTTTCAAATTGATTCTATCTCTTTCCAGGGAGACATTTTATTTCATTAAAAAAAACCCATGGTTTGCCTACTAATACAAGTTAAGAAGGAATCTCTTTGACTAAGTTAATCACCTTAAAGTCGACCATGGTTGGAATCCCCGTTATATGTGTTTTAACATTTTTAAGTGTTCTGATTGGCTCGATAAATCTTTGCTCTACTAGTTTTAAGAAATTCATCATTGGAGCCAGCCGGGGTCTTCCAAGACATTTCCATGTATCCTAGGGAAGGATGTTGACTTGTGATCCAAAATTGACCATGAATTTCTTAATCATGTTTGTGTTGATCTCTAGGTTGACTTGTGGAGCACAATCATTCATGTGTTTATCCTGCGACAACTGTCAAAGATTCTTGTACAGTTGTTGATATTCTTTATACTCCCTTAGAATATTAATCAAGTTTACCAAGCGACCAACTGATTGATTTTATTTCAATAGTTGGAGAAACTCATCTAAGGCAGTTTCTAAAGTGTTTTTTTCCTTCCCCTACTTCCATTTATTTTTTCATGGTTGACATTTTCAAAAATTTCAATGCTTCCTGCATTAGCTTTTCTTGTTTCTCTAGGTCGGGGTAGGTATTTCAATATCCCGATTGTCGAACTGGTGATTCTTGGTAATTGTCTCGATTCATTATTGATTTGGTCATGACATGGAGATTCTTTGAGTTTAGGACCTCTCATTTAGGTACAATATGTAGGAGGTTTACATTCCTTTTATTCATTACTTTCTCTAGTATTGTTGGACATTATTTGAGTGAGTGATCACCCACTACACATATGTTGCATAATTTAAGGTCGATTCTTTCCTTAATGGGACAATTGGGGCTTATGTGGTTTTCTTTCCAGTAATTAAAAAAATAGTATCAACCTTAACCACGTCCCCATCCTCCTTGGCCATGTCCTCCTCTATAGCCTCCTCTTCCTTGGCAACCACCTCAACCATGACCTTGATATCCATTTCCTGCTCATTGGCCGACGTTATAATCAATGACTTGTGTGTGATAGACTATGTAGATATTTGTCTTGTTTCACCCATTTAGATGAAATTTTTGTGTTGAATGATATTTTTCTTCACAAATGTGACACCATTTTGGTCTAGCATTTTTTAAATTGTGTGGGCACTTTCTAGTTACATGATTTGTCATGGCTTGAAAAATGTCACAGAAAGTTTCTATTTGAATACAATGGACGTTAGTATCTAATGCATCATTGAATTTACAATATTCCTTTGTATTTCCTTCGTTGGAAAAAATGGCGCACCAAAGTTCATTCCTTTTAATGGCCATATTTTTTAGAGATTGTTGCAAAATTTCAAGCTTTTCTTCTAGCTATTTTACCATCGTTGATGAAGTCAGTGGTCCTTTGTCATCCATTTCTATGCATTGTGCCTTTTTTAAGGCATCTTTGCATGTTTAAATGTCATACATCCTTAGAAGAGCTTCAATTTTATGTAGAAATCTTTCTACATACCATTGTACCGAGAGTTTCTCATCTATAATATATGGAATTTGATTAAGTCTTTAAATATTTTATCATATTCTCATACTGTTTCTCCCAGAATCTATTTTATTTCTTCCAATTTCTACCCAACCAAATGGATGATGTATTGAGTCTTGAAAAATGTAAGGAAGTTTTGTTTGATGTCTATTTTTTACCTTGTCTGGCTTTCTGTATAATTCTTGAACCATGTGAGAGACCTGACTTGTAATGTGGCACTGAATTGTGCCATTTGCTTGTCTTCGACAGTAATGTCAGTTGCATCCCATATTTGTTTGCAAAAGAGCTAATGTCATTTTGGGTGTTCATCTCCTTCATAGATGGGTATATGATCTAGAACCATTGTGGTTTTCTTAGGAGGTGTAGAAACTGGTACTATGGAAAGATTTTGAGTTTGTTTATTTATTGCAGGAGTCGGCTAGGAAGTCAATACAACTTTGTTCTAAGAGGTCAATATATAAGTATTCGACTCAACCGACACAATTTGTTGTTTTTCTTCAGTCAGATTGTGCTCCGATAATAATTGAAGTTCTTATTCTACTAAGATTATTTCATCCGTTTGACAACCCTTATCTATATACTCAACAAATTCTCTTCTAGAGGGTTGTGTCGATTCATTCTCGTTGTTTGTTGACTTCAATTCTTCTTCAATGAGTAAATTCGGTAGGGGGCCATGTATGTGAGATATTCAATATGGAGGAGTGTTTCCTCTGCTTGAATCTGATTTATTTTTGGCACTTAAATCAACAGTCGATCTTGAATATGGCCTTCTCGATCTGTTTGATACCACACCTTTGAATTTTGAGGGTCGATATGAAGCCTTTGGTAGAGTAAGTATTGAATGCATGAGTTATCATTTCTGACAAGATATTGACGTATCACAGGTCTTGAGTCATTGATCTCCATAATTTCAACTATCTCATTTATGTGATGGGAATATCTGGATACTTCTTTCAACTGCAAACTTGTACTCCTCCAAAGAAGCATTGAGGTTTCCTCTATTTCCAAGTCTGGTCAGCCCATGATAAACTCAATCTGCTTATGCACTCCAACGATGTACCTCTCTGGGGGTACTTTTGATTCGAACTTTGGGGATCCCTCATGTTTCACATCTCTTCTCTCCTCTTTTTCTTTTTATCTAGCTCCAATTTCTGGATGTTGGTGAGGGTTTACGGATCTACATTCGTCGTGTAGTCGTCCCTCTTGATTCTAGCGCGTCTCCTTTTTCACTTGTCTTCCTCCTTGCTTCCTACATTATTTTCTTTGGTGTGGTTGACTTGACTTGTGGCATCTCGTGGATCATCCATCCCCCCATTTCTGGCCCAAATTACTCGAAATCAACGATGTTAGCCATGCTTTATATTCTCATTTCTTCAGGAAATAATTCCAGACTTCACATGTGTCCTTACAATTAGCTTCTAATAATTCTTTCCACTCGTCCTACTCTTTTTCCCATTCAGAATTTGGTGGAGGTGTGCCTAAGAGAGTTTTCTATTCAACAATGTCTCTGACTCCTTTATCTAGCAGAAATTTGTGCAACAAGCATGGAACAGTACAAAGGAAATCATCGTGTAAATCAATGTAAAACTTGTCTTTAACAGTTTCAACTGGCGATCTATCATCAATGGCTTGTTCTTCAATATAGTCTTGGATGATTCTTTTGAACTACTTGTTTAGATTTGTTCGACCTCCATTGGTTATGTTTATCATTCATTGTTCATCTGGAGTTAATTTTCACATTAGAGGATTGGTTTAGGTATTCAAATAGTTCTTCCATGATAGCTTCTGGGAATCATTCATTTGTCTTTGTGAAGAACTATGCTTGATATTCCACTAGTGTCAGTCAGTTTCTCCTTGAATAATTTTTTATGTAGCCGTTAATATTTCACTCCAACCACTCATGTATGTATTCTATTCTTAACTTCTATGTGCCCATTGTTTTACACACCCAAGTTTAGAACTACTGACAAGAGAACCAATGCTGTAATCTAAGGGAAAGTACGAGAGTGTTACCAATAAATCGTCACACAAAACAACATATATGATACAACACTATATATACACACACATAGACATATATGGAAACATACACAAATTATTGGGGTAACCAACAATATGAACTTTATTATGTACAACAACAACCAACATTTACTCTATTACATAGTCACATCTATACTTGTGTGTTCAATTATATGGAAATTACAACATCCTAAATGCATCGGTCGGTCAATTTTAATACCCCTGTTTTCCCTAGTTTGTAAATATAACTATAATTGGCCAAGATACTATGGTAGACTAGATATGTGTGAATGTTTGATTTGATGAACCTTTGTATAAAAGATCAATGTATGTATTTTATGTTATTAATAGAAGATGGATAAGTGTTGGAGAAGTGATGCATAACTGTTGAAAAGGGGGTTTGCTAAGATAGACCATGGATGTTATGAGAGAGAAGGTGAGGGGAACCAGAAATGGTTGAGATGAACCCCACCAAACCAATACCTTAATGGATTTAATGACTCACAACAGTGCTCTGACCCAGATATGAATTACCAACCTAGAGTGGTAGCTGGAAGAGTCCTCCTCGAGAGTTAATGAGGAGATGGGGCAAAGTACCCATCTATAAGAAATTCTAGACTTGACCACAAGCTAGGGATTCAGACCCACACAACCTTACTGGGAAAGGAAAGAAAGAGGTAATTTGTGGGAAGAGGCGAAAGGAGCGAGGGGATATGCGAAGAGAGCAAAGTCGAAAGAGCAATCTCGTGAAGAGAAAATAGTGTTTTTTAGCTCTCTGGTTCGAGGGATAACTGGGAAATAAGATTGTTATGGACGTCAAAATTTATTGGCAAGGTTTTCGTTACTAGCTAATAAATAAGGTTGACGAGCGATTGTGGAAGTACTCAGGTAGACCTCCTTTCTTTGTATAGAGAAAAAATCGTTGGCAAGATTCTATGGGAGGAGGAGAGTAACCTTTGTCCTTGACTATTGTCGAGTAATAAGAAAGAGTCTCTCTCTTAGAGAATAGTGGTGTATCTCACGGGTGGCCAGTGGTAAATACTTCAACAGTGAGTGTCCCTATGGTTGGGTGGAAATAAGCACCCATTTCAGCAGTCACTTCACGAACCCTAGTTTTTTGATAAGTATCTTCATACTCTATGTACTAAAATAGAAATGGTGATTGAACATATTTATATGTATATAACTGAGTTCTGTGTTGAATGGTTAAGTTATACATATGCAATATCTTTCTATGAACTAGTGATTTTAAATGGGTTTATGCTTGACTCAACTGAGTGGTTAAAGAGTTGTAATATGTAAGCCTGCAATAGTGTCGTGGAAAGGTTTATTGGAATGTTTAAGTCCCGCCGGTCTCAAAAAACTACCCATGCATGAATTCCAAGTTCAAACCCTATGGAAGGAGGACACCTCTGTCAAACCTTTCACCCGCATGACCAAGGGATCATGCCCACATCCTTAACCCATTTATGGCTAAAGGAATTAGTGTGTAACCCCTAAGAGTTTTCAAAGGACCCATGTGACCAAGGTCTTGGAACCCTGGACTATGACCTAAAGAAGTTAAGTTGTTTGGCTTCGGAACTCCTAGATTCTTCGACCCTACCATTTATAAATCGGTCATAGGCAACTGATAGTTATGATTACCCACTAGGTTAACCGACGTCTAGCAGTTTCCTTTTTCCAGGACAGTTAGACTTGCCCACCATTAAACCTTGATCCACTCAGTTATCACAAAATAATGTGAACCACCAAACTTAGAGTATTCGGGAGCCCCCTTGGCCATTGGATCCACGCCGAGGAAACTTTGGCAAAGTCCCACTCTGTGAGAACGGGGATGAGATATCCTCAAAATCCCCAAATGCCAAAGTCATGAAGTAAGGAGAGTCGTGGATCTGGAAATCGCTCTCAGCTGTTAAATCAAAACTAGTAAAGAGGTAGCGCTAAGTACTTTGAAAAAGTCCCACTTCGAGATAATAGAGGTGGTCTAATGTAAAAACTCCTGAATGCTGGAGTCGCAAGTTAATCTGGTCCATTGAGAGTAGAGGGATGTGTGTCCACATATCGATTATTATCCGAAAGTCTGGTCATCTAGAGGTATCGACGTGCAATCACAAGAGCATGTAATTTTAGTGAAGCTCTGAAGGCTGGAGCAAATCCTGGTCATTGGCGTTAGGTACACGTGGATCATTGCTCAGATTTCTCACGTGTTAGGAGTTTGAAACTCCAGAAGGAAGTGTGGTTCAAGGTGAGGAAACCTTTGAATACCGAAGTTACGAAGTGACGTGAACTGTCGATTGGAGAATTCATCGGGATCCCTCTCAACTGTTTGATCAACCAAGAGGAGGGACACATGTACAACACTTTGATGAACTCCTACTCTAGAAGGAAAGGAGTGTGGAGTAGGTAGAACCCCCTGAACGTCGATGCTGCGAAGTGACAAGGGTCGTAGATCTAGAATTGCTTCAGGACCTTCCCCGACCATGAGATCTAGGTCATGGTCAGTCCGACGCTGACCACTTTGGAAGTAAGGAGGAAGTCACACCACATACCCCTCCCCGAATCTTGAAGTTACAAAGTAACGGAGGCCATAGATCCAGGGGTTACGTGGACACACCGTGAACGTAAGATGGAAGGACTTGGAAGGCGATCAGTCTAGGGTGATGTGGTATGTTGACGTCACCCAAGGTGAGATGGACCCACGATCAACATGCCACATGTCACCTGGATTCGTGCATTTCAAAGACCCTATAGGCCCATTAACACATGACACATGTCATCCATTGAAGGGGCCATGTGTCATCTCTGCCTAGTCGCGTATCACACCTAGCAGTCACCACTTGGCCCATTTGGTAGGAGGAGCATGTGAGACCCACCTCTGTCTGCCTTTGCATCTAGTATAACACCACGTGCGAGGATGGACCCTTAGAGAGTCCAGGAATTAGGGAATTCAGAGGTTTGGAGTGTGGTGTCAAGGATAAATTGAAAGGCCTGAAAGCTGGAGCCACACAGAGAGATTTTGGGCTCCTTCGGGGATTCGGGAGTTTGGAACTCCGGGAGACTTGAGATGTTAAAAATTCTTCTCCAAAAAGGGGTGAAGGCAGGAGCTACATGGAATAATTTCATAAGTTTGGTAAATTGGGACTCCGGAGAACATGCGCACATAAGAGATAAGGGACACTCAACGTCGAAGAACTGAACACCAAACTTCCCTGCAACTTATGTGTCAAATGAAGATCAAATCCCTCTATTGGATTGGATGGTGGATGGACTTCCACCATGGATGTAGGAGTTTGAGGATGGTATGAATGATATGGATCCACATGGCCCTTAACCAATGAACACCTGAGGATCTTCGAGAAGCCATAAATTGTAAACCAGAGGTTGATTTGGATCTCGGTAGTGGTCGTTAGAATGTTATGGGTGAGTAGAAGTTGATGGACATCCCGAAATTAGGATTTGAGATAGTAAGAAAAATGAAATTTTGATGCCCCATTCCTCAAGAAGGTATTAAGGGGTTGGGTGTGTTACAAATTGGTATTAGAGCATGGAAAAAACACTTGGCCTGCTTGGGCTCATGAAAGAGTCACATAAAAATATTATTCGAGAAATTTAAGGGGTAACACCCTACCTTACCCCCTTATATAAGAAACTTGCCTGAACCTCTACTGAAGAGAGAAATTAAACCTTATAATGTTGATAAATGTTTTGGAAATATGCACTGTATGTTGCTAATGTTTCTGAATAAAGAAGTTGACTTCACTTTGCAATGATACGTGTTGTTCATAAATTATTAGATCATTAACTA
>JZKD02S0007463.1:291628-307942 GCA_000966675.3 Picea glauca | reverse complement strand
TATATATATATATATATATATATATATAAGTGATTGGTCTTTTATGAGGTGGAACATCATTATGTGAGACACATGCTCTCCATGTCAACTCTGCTTCTGCATAGAGAATCCACTGCACTAGATACTCTGCTCAATGTAGTTTGATGTGATCAACATGGAAACTTGTACTCCTAGCCTTGCCAATCGAGGGCTTCATCACTAGCACTTCTTGCTTGATTTAGGCTCTACTCTTGAAGCACTCAATCCAGTCAATGCTTTGTACATATCAACCACCTCACCTACTCCTGAACTTCCTCACCACCTCCTCATTGCCTCAGTGCCTCATAGGAATAGCCTCACCACCTCCTCACTCCCTAGGCATCTCACGCAATTTCCACTGCTTGGGATCCTCACAGATATCCTAGGCACCTCACAAAAATTGGACTTGTTGTCTAGTAGCATTCATTTAAGTATAAATTTAAGCTAGAAGCGGTCCACCAAAGAGTATTATATAGCTAAGGAATTCAAGAAAAGCAAAGAAGTGTATATAGCTAAGGAAGTCTAGCAAAACAAAGGCATGCAAAGCAACACACCTCTTTCTTCCTCATGCATAGTAAAGAAGATTCATCGATCTGTAGTCGAATTGATCTTCTTTTAGATTTCTTTATCTTTTAATTTCCTTTATGCGACTATAAAATCTATTCTCTTTGACAAGTTAAGAGAAATGAAAAAAACCTGAAACCAAGAAAAATAAGGAAGACCTGAAACCTGATTTGTATGTGCAAATAAGATGTCGTGCTTCACTGAAAAGATTGCATGGGAGGAGAAGGTACAGGTCTTTTCCATTTGAATCATCTGATTTGACAGCGAAATAGTTAGGGAAGCTTTCAAAAGCATCCATTCCCTCGGCTTTGTTGAATTCCTGGTGAATTATGTAATTGTTGGTTTTGCAAATCCTTTGGGCCTGCATGGTTGGAATCCATGTATTGTTTCGAGTTCAAAACTTGTCCCAGCCTAGTTAAACGCATGCATTACATTTTCATTTGGCCACTTTTTAACTGTTGGGTTTTCCTAAATTCCTCTTCATATTCATCTATCTTTTGTTGGGCTTTCTTTCTTGTCACTATGACATTGCAGGAGAAACAGGGGGAGAGGATGGGATTCAAGGTGATGAAGAGGGGGAGAACTGATATTCCCGGGAAATAATAAGGGGGGTGAGAGGAATGGGTTGTAAGGACAGAGGTGTCTTAGAGAATGAAAGAGGGGCACAGATGTTAAGGAGGATTACGGTGGGGTGATATAAATTGCAATATAAATTTGTTCCAATATGAACAAGTCTAAGAAGGTATTTACAATGTCAAAATTTCTGAAATTTCAAAATTTCATTATCAAAATGGGAACCCATTATTAAAAGAACTACAAAAGTCGAAGCAACGAAATATCACATAGATCAGATCAGTATCAAGCTCAAGGAACTCATCTATTATATATTGAAGAAGGAACGTGGAAGATGATGACATTTGGGCGCCTAAGTTTCATAGTGGAAGATGTTCTAAAATCCATGAAGAGCACAAACATAATCATAAGCATACCTCTTTTCATAGTATACAAAACAAAGATGCTAGGAGGGGATGCCATAGACGTCAAGAAGTTGCAGTTGAATCATAAATTAAATTAAAATACCCTCAAAGAACTCGATGCTATGGGCAATGTGAGGCACATAAATATACTTAGGTTGCTCGGATTTTGTTACAACAACGAGAATTCTCTCATTTTTTTGTATGACTTCATTCCCAATGGTAGCCTAGCCAATGAATATCATAACAAGAAAGCATTCGACTAGGCGACTAGATATCAATTCACTGAGGGAATCACACATGCACTCTAGTATCTTCACTATGAATTCAATCCTGCAATTGTGCATGACACCTTGAATCCCAACAACTTACTTCTATATAGTCACATGGAGGCCCAAATTTCTAATTTCTGCATGGCCAAGCTTCCGAACGACACCATGTGCTCCACTACTTATATCTCCCAAGGTAAATTCTTCATTTATAGCCATTAATATTCTTCTTTTCTAATTCTTCTAGTTGTTATCGATTAATCATGGATTTTTTTCCACTCATGCAGAACATGAACCTTCAAGGGACGAAAAATCTGACATCTAGAACTTTGGAGTGATTCTTCTGGAGCTCCTGAAGGGCATTAGCACAGTCTATTCAGAAGGGATCGACATTGTCAATTTCATTCAAGGGAAATGCACCGATATTCAGAGGATGAAAGGCTCTTTGATGGAAATTTTAGACAAAAATATGAACAAGCAGTCGGTGGTGAAGGAAAATTAGGTGATGTTTATGCTCCATGTGGCCCTACTTTGCACGAATAGGCACCCGTTCGATAGGCCATCCATGAGATATGTAGTGAGCATCCTCTATGAAGACCTGAGACATCAACATCCCCAGCCCCAACGCTTCCTGTGATCCAATTCTATGTTTTACCAACACTGGGGGAGGTTGATCCAACGTCTTACATATCTAGGGCCCTTCATTGATATGATTTTCATATGTGCCCACCTTTGAATATTTTTTCATATTCAATAGAGAGACCTTCAATCTAGTAGTCGATTTCCTCCATGAAGGAAATTGGGTCTTCTCCTTTGCATTTATCAAGCCACGAGGATCACAACATTCTGAATCATGAGAACTTCTTGTGGAATCTCTAGAGCTACTATTGTTAGTAGTACTGCAACTACTATCAGAGTTAGTGGAATCCTTTCTCCAAAAACTCTCTAAATTCAAAGAATCTGAAGCGGCCCTGGACTCAGATCTTGTGAGGGATACTAGATTTTACACCATCTGAATACATTGAGGAAGATGCAAGGTATAATTAGATCAATCATGTTCGAAACATCGAGAGCCCTGGAAATGGAGATTCTGAACTCGAAATCCCATGTTGAAGTAGGGAACATTTGGTAGAACACCAAAACACATTGTTTCTATCGATGAAATACATGTTGCCCTCCATGTATCTAAATTATGAATGGTGTAAATATGAGTGATGTGATGGTCATGAGTGGTGTAAATCTTGGTGATGGTCATTTATTTATTACTTTATAACTTTATAGTCTATTATTTTATTATGATCTTGTCATTTTCGTGATTAATGCACGAGAGCATATGAAGTAAAAATTCACCATGATCCTACCATGGATGTTAATATTTTCCTTTTAACAACAACTAAATGATTTGATCAAATGTAGAAGCAATCGGTAATAGGACTGAAGGAATACCTTATGGATAACATGATTATTGACCATGGATATCATGATTCAATAGTTGAATATAGTGGTTCCAACATGTTAAACATTGGTTGATGACTTCATATGGAAAAGGATAGGCTAGTGTAGTGAAGGAAAACATGGTCTCCCATTCAGATCCTGACATAAAGCAATGGATGTTTAGGTTGGAATGATAAATGAATGAGTAAATTGGAATAGACTGTCAATGTGAATGGTAAACTATTTTTTCCATAGTTTTAATATGCATGGTTCATAGCTTGGTGGAAGTTTGCATGATGAATAAATTTCTAAAATTCAAAGTGCGCAGAAGTTTACGTCGTAAATAATTTTTCATGGAAGTCAATACCATCAGAGAAATATCTAATGAGATATAACCATATAATTGTATGGCACATCTTCCATGATTTTCTCTTATAATTACAAGAGGGATAAATCGCTTTACTATATCGTTAAGTTCCTAACACATAATACTTTTCCTACATGTTAATAATAATTCATCAACAATCAAGCATTAATATGCAACTTCTCCAGACTTATGTGTCAAGCACACATGTAACTCTCCATATACCTATCTCTATAGGTAAATAATGTTAACTCACTCGAAATTCTATCTCGTATAACACAATTTTCTATGCATATGTGATCATTAAGTTAATATCATAGTGGTACAGTCCCACATTTTTTTCACAACTCTTTGCAAATCCTTTTCATTGTCTCTATTTATACCAAGTCATAATGTGTAATAGTTCACTATTCCACTCTTTATCTATACCAAGTTTATTTTCCATCAGGAAACGAGCCTCCACAATTACACATTTTCTAAGTCATTTGCGGTTTAAAGAACAATAGAATATAGTTCTCATATTGAGTCGGGTTTCTGTACAATTGAACTGATTATTATTGTAGTTCAATGTGTTGTTGGTTGGACGATTATTATTGTTATAAGAAAGGATTGCAACAATCCACATAGAGTTTGGAATTTTTGTGATTAATTTGGCAACGTCTAAAATAAAATAAGATATTACTAAAGGAAAAGACCAATAACGAGGTGAGAGACGACATTCGAAATATGAGTAAATAATTCATATAACCCAAGAAATATGATATTAGTATCCAAGAAGATATAAACAGTTCAACATTACACAATGAATTCTTGTATAATTTGACCACAGTACACGATGCATTCTTGTATAATTTGACAACACAATGGCTATATGTAACACTTAATGTTGACACAACCAAAACTATTAATATGTGGAACAAGTATAGTTTACATTATTTAACAACAATACATGATGCATTCTTCTATAATTTGACAACAATACGTGATGGCTATATGTAACACTTAATGTTAACGCAACCAAAACTGATAATTCAATTTTTTCAAGGCAAGAACTAGCTACTTCACAACTATTTCCCTTGTTTACTATTGATTAATCAACCATTTATAAGAATATTTATATTTTCCTTATTCCATGAGCATCCAAGGCTCTAAAGTCCAACCATATTATTTTAAGAAGGGAATGAAAATTTATTGTGTGGCCTATACATGTCATGGGGTAATTGCCTCCCACTCTGGCATGCCCTATGTTGCTCAAGTTTCATAAAACAAAATTTAGAAAAGGCTTGATTCTCTTTTTACATAACCATGTTCATGTATACTAATCTTGGGAATTCTTTTGAATTATTATAATTTATTCTTTGAATTATTATAATTCTTTTTTCTTCACTCATGTTAGCAAGCAACTATTTTTGGCCTATGTTTTGCAATAAATAGGGAAAATAATTGTGAATGTGCCTTCCATCTCTTGTTTTTTACACCCATTGTTAATGTAACTTATAATGTGATGCCTTCTTTATAATATCTCAATGTGCTATTCATTTTTTTCTTCATCTTTTTCTCACTTGCTTCATCTAAATTTTTCTCTATTGTTAGGTTTCATTGTTTCTAACCTTTTCGAGGTCAAGTGGGACGTTTCTTCATGATTTAAGTGATATTTTTCTTTCGAATTGGTTGAGTTGAAGTTGGGCTCTGAAAGCTTGGATTTGAACCTCATCAATGGCGGACATGGCTCTGAACCTTCTAGTTTAGTACTATTACTATACACATAGGATAGATCCCTAGGTTTTCTGCTGTCATGGAGGGTCCGACCTACACACTGACACCTAGGTGCCTTTGATTTCCCTCTTAACTCTTCCCTGTCTGATGAGACACCCAACTCAACTATAGTTATTACAGAGCATACTTATTTAATTCTAGCTAAGTGGTTGTCTTGTTGAAGTTTGGTGCAGGCTTTGTGGAGTGAGGTGGAAGCCACTCGATAGTGCTTCCAGTAGTTTCTGGATGGAGGCTGAGGTCAGCGCACTAATGAGTGCGGCTGACAAGGCCCTCTGGAAGAGCGCCATATTCTTCTCCTCGACTGGCGAGCTCAACTCTGATGTTTTCTTACCCCCTACTCTTCCTTCCTCAGAAAGACACAACCTTTTTTCTCCTCTGGAATCCTCGACTCCTCCTGAACCCCTCTCACTATCGCCTCTCGCCCCCCTTCCGGGTCTAGTTTCCTCATTCAGGCGTTCACCTGTTATTTTGAATCGGAGTGCGGGGATTCGAACGGATCGTACCCCCTCACAGAAATGGTTTCCTAATAACATTGTCACTAAGCATGCATGGAAACCTAACAAGGCTAAATGCAAGTTAATCATGGGGTCCAAAGTTGGTTTGGAGGAGAGTGTGCGCCTATCACTCTGTGTGCTTATGGGTATAATTTCCTATTGCACACTGTTTTAATGCTTAAAAGGTGGTGGGTTAGTTTTGACCCTTCCATGGATTACTTTCGCTTTTGCCACCTGTGGGTATTACTGCTCGGTCTTCCTCTCCAACTCTGGACATAGAAATTTCTTGCTGCCATTGGCAATGAACTAGGGTGTTTTATAAATCTGGATGAAATTTTACTTAAGGGTTCCGACAAAAGGATGGCTAGGATCCTTGTGGATATTGATATACATGCGGGACTACCAGAGACTCTGGAAATCTTCTGGCGAGGTCGTACTGTGACACAATGCCTGGACTACCTTGGTATTTCTTTTCGCTGCACTTGTTGTAGGACACATACATCGTGATTGCACTGGCGATATGGAAGCAGAAGAGTCAGAAGATTTTTATCTTTGAAAACTCTCTCGGGAGGACTCTCCAGGTGTAGATTCCTTCGACGCGGTGGTTGGAGACTATGTGGATGAAGGGGACTAGCCAACTACTCCACTTGACACACTCACGCGTAAGCTCAAGCTCCTTTGTCCTTCCTTTTACTTCACCCTGTCATCTTGGGAAAGAGATTCTTTGGACTCTTTTGTTATCCTGGGGATGGGACCTACTCAGGATACCTTGACCGAACCTTCGTAGCTACCATCCACTGCTATTCCTCCTACCATGGAATGGGTGGGTTCATAGTATTTACAACCTTCGAAGTTGTTGTTTTCCTCCCGAGACTATAGGGCTCCCCCTTTGGCTCCTTGTGGGGTCTCGTTACCTTCTATCCCTTTCTACTCTTCTAGTCCAACTAGACTTTTTGCAATAGGTCTACCCTCTAAAGACTCTGAGTTAGTAGGGGATGTTCCCACAGACTTAAGGAGCACAGATCCTAGTGCTACTACTATGGGGAACATTCTAACTGCTCAAGTTCCTACTACTAAAGAGACGTTGCTACATGTTCCTCTTCCCACTTTTCAAGGAAGGTCTTCTATCATCAGAGACAACTTGGCATCCTCCACTTCTTCTCCCTATGATAACACTGGTGTTACTTATGGGAAAGAATTTTCCTGGTCATGAGGTTTGGGATTGGAGAGTTCACCTATCAAAACTCGCAGTGCATAGAAGAAAGCTTGCTCTTCTGTTACTCTCCTGAATTCTTCCACTTAAGACACTTATAATCTTGGGGTGCTTAGAGGCATTAAATCCCTATCCAAGTCAATATCATGATACTTCTCTCCCTTAATATCAGAGGGGTGGGAGGCACTCTCAATAAGGATTTCCTGAGGAGACTTATTGACAGAACTCTACCCGACATTATTTTCTTACAAGAAACATTGGTCGATGAGTAGTGAGCTCGAGCTTTCCTTAGTAGCTTAAGACCCTAATGGTTTGTCAGTGTTGTAAGCTTCGTTGGAAAATAGGGAGGGTTACTGGTAGCCTGGGATCCCATAAAGTTTGACCTAGAACATTTCTTATGTTTTGGTGGTATTTTTATGACATGTACCTGTTGTGCAAACAAAAGACAATTTACTCTTCTCAATGTGTATGACCCCTACACAGACAGGATCACATTCTGGGATAAAGTCTCTGCACTTTGCCTTCTAGCTCAATCAAATATTATAGTTCAGGTGACTTTAACTTCACATTATTTGCATATGAGGTGTGGGGGGATACAACATTACAAGACCAGGCGGTCGCTCAATTAAGAGAGATCTTCCTTCGCAATAATCTTGTGGATATTCTTTCGGTTGTTGCAGTACCTACCTGGAGAAATGGTAGAGTGGGTTTGGAGAGTATCTCCAAGAGACTAGACCGCATTTTCATTTCTGAAAATATATTACAACACTTGGGAAGGTATTGATCCTGGGTAGAATACCCTTTCCTCTTGTACCATGCCCCTATCTTCATGCAACTTGACTCCTCCTCTCATCGACTGTCTTACCCTTTCAAATTCAATTCGGTGTGGCTACAGGATCCATAATTTTCGTGGTTAGTGATTGAGGTTTGGATTGACTAGAAATTCCTCCAAGAATTTGACTTACTGAGACAACTAGCATGGAAATTGAAACACTTGAAAAAGAAATTTAAAAGCTGGGCTATACTACAAAAAATTAAAAACACTCATAGAATTACACAGCTGGAAGAAAGTATACATGCTTTGATCCTGGATCATACATAGGGGACTAGGTCACCTGAACATGAATTTAACTTAAAGACTTTATTGGAGGAGAGGAACACACTCCTACTGGTTGAAGAAAAACTTTGGTGTCAGAAGAGCAGAGCAATCTGGATAAAGTGTGGGGATCAAAATACAAAATTATTTCACCACTTTGCAAGCTACAAAAGAAACCGCAAGCACATTTGGGAATTAAAGACTGATGAAGATGTCATTATCTCAGGACAAGACAACCTCATTTCTGAGGCCCAGCGTTACTTCAAAAACTCCTACARTGGTATGGGACTTACAAATTATATTGACCAAGCGRCCATCATTGGACATTTTCCTAGACTTGCCAGTGATGTGGAAGTTGAGCAACTTTCTAGAGCCTRTACTAAAGAGGAGATCYGGAATGTTGTTAATTCTTTCAAAAGGGACAAAATMCCTAGACCCGATGGATGGACTGTTGAGTTCTATCTATGAGATTGTTGGTGATGACTTGCGGGATTTGGTTGAAGATTCCATGATCARATGCGGGGTTAACTGGGATTTAAACTCTAATTTCTTGGCACTTATTAAAAAATTCAACCATCCAATTTCTCTAGGAGACTATAGGCCTATAGCTTTATGCAACCTTTGCTATAAAATTATTACAAAAATTCTAGCTAATAGGATCAAACCTTTTATTATCTAGAATTTTATCTCAAGAACAACTGGGTTTCCTTAAAGGGAAACATATCCTCTATGCCATTGGTACTGCACAAGAAGGTATACACAATATTAAAATGAAAAAGGTACAAACACTTATATTAAAGTTAGATCTCAAAAAATACTTCCATTGTGTTAACTAGGACTATCTGAGATTAATTCTCCTACAATCTGGTTTTGGTATTCATTTAACAAAGTGGATTATGGGTTGCTTCACCAGTGCTTCTGGTTAATGGGGAGGCAACCCCTTTCTTCCAAAATGAAAGAGGTATGAGGCAAGGTTTCCCACTCTCTCCCTTATTTTTCATTCTGGCAATGGAAGGTTTGAGAATTCTGCTAAAAAACAGTCAACATGAAGGGAGGCTTACCGGTATTAAAGTTTCAAGGCTAGTTAATATTCTTCACATTTTTTTCGTGGATGTTGTTCTTATAATGACTAGAGCTAACTTACAACAATGGAAGGAGATATAATCCATTCTCAAAACCTTTTTTCTAACATCGAGGCTCCAGATCAATGTGACAAAATCTACCTTTCACTATTCTGGTCTTTCAAAGGTGAACTTAGATTCCTTCAAGGACATCTTCTCGTACAACTTCTTAGAGACCTCTGTTGGCCTGAGATATCTCGGTTTTTTCCTCAAACCAAATAGTTATAAAGTGGAAGATTGGAGGTGGTTACTCATTAAATTAAAAAAAAAACATTGGGCACTGGTGCAACAGGTAGCTTTCGCTTGGAGGGAGATTTGTTTTGATTAAATCCGTCTAGGAAATCCAGGAAGTTTACTGGATGACGTTGGCTGCTATTCCAGTAACTATACTAAACATGATTCGTAAGTTGATCTTCATGTTTCTCTGGTCGAGAGGCAGTGAAAAAAAGCACCTACATCTTTGTAGTTGGGATTCTATTGCTAAACCAAAACTGGTAGGTGGTTGGGGGTTGAGAAACATCTTCCTCTTTAATAAAGCTCTGGAGTCCAATACACTCTAGTGTGTGCTGACGAAAGACGAGATCTGGCACTGGGTTATTATTGACAAATATCTACCACATAGTTTTGTCTTGAGCTGGCTCAAACAAACTTGTACTAGCTCACCAAACGCTTCCCCAATTTGGAAATCGCTTATGAAATTCTTGCATATCATCTGGCACTAGCTTTGCTGGAAACCTGGACTGGGCCACTCTATCCACGTGGGTCGGGATGCCATTTTGGGATTGGGGTCTTCATCTTACCTGTCTTGGGAGCTCCTGATTGTATTACACCTTCAAGACATCTTTTATCTCTTCCAAACCAAGGGACCTGCAGTCTAGGGGTCTCTCTTTACACAGTGAAAGGATTGCTCAGACCTTGGCCTATCGGGGAATCTGGCATTGGAATGGTAGCGATTCTGTAGGGAACTTCTTGGAGCGGGGATACAACTTCTGGACTAGGACGATGATCTTCTTTGGAATGGGGGAGATAGATCCAGAAACATTTCTGTAAAAAAATTATATGAGGCTATAGCCTCTACCATGTGTAACCATAAGTGTACTGGCTAGAGAAAAAACCTTGGGCACTAGAATATCCCATTAAAAATCAAACTTTTCACCTGGTTAGCAGCAACAAACAAAATTCTGACCTGGGACAACTTACAACATTGTAGTTGGGAAGGACCAAACATTTTCCATCTCTGTCGTTTGGACTATGAATCTATAACACATCTATTTATTAACTGTACCTTTACACAACAAGTTTGTAGCAAACTCTTAATTGCACTGAAGCTCGGGACTACTTGGATGGGTTCCTCCCTAAATATTTGTCTGGGGGACTGGGAAAAGGAGGGGACATTGTACCTTCATATTCCCTCACTGGTCAATTGGCACATCTGGTTGGTGCGCAACAAGACTATCTTCAAACAACTTCCTCCTTCTACCCATGATGTTTATTACAAGACTATGGGTGGATTGGAGGGTAACAAGACAATAAAAGAACCTACTCCGAGATTTTTACACCCTACCATACTTTAGGGTAGGATTACTGCCTAGTTTGATGGTGCCTCACAAAAATTTGGTCAACAATGTGGAGTTGGAGGTCTGATCAAGTTTGTGTATCACACCATAATTAAATGGACCTACAACTGTGGAGCTGGAAAAAATTCCAAAGTTGAACTTCTTGGTGCTTGGGCCACATTCACCCTGGCTACCAGACTTCACATTCTGGATTTACAAGTTTTGGGTGAATCCATAATTATTATAGATTGGCTAAACAACAAAGTCAAGTTACAAGTCATTGCCCTGGAATGTTGGAAAGACAGAATATCAGAGCTCATCAAAGATTTTACTCAGATCAACTTCACTCACATTTACTGTGAATTAAATTTGGAGGTTGATCTTCTCTCCAAAAGTTCTCTTCAAGAGCAGGAGGGGAAGCTGACATTCTACTAGTGGAAAGATGGCCAAGTGGAGCCGACTCAGTATCTATACCTTTTTTAGAGGCTATCAGAGATACAGTATCTAGTTTTTGGTATATCATGATCATAATGCTTCCTCTATTTACTTTCCTAACTATTTTGTAAAAGCTCTTAGATTCGGATAACAGAGATACTGAAGCCTCAACTCTGTGATGTATGTGTTTACTACCAGACAGACTATCTTATAATTTTGAATAGACTAATATGTAATTTTGGACTGGTGATATTGTTTCCATCTTGGAAAGCAATCATTGTATTTTTGGTAATACCATACATTATAAATATAATGAGCAATTTTTCTTGTGGGATAAAAAAAGTGGGACGTTTCTTCTACCACATTTTTCACATTTTTCAAACTTGTGTAGTATTTTAAGTTTATCTCTTTGATTTCGTTTAACTAAATTGTTGTTAAATTTCATTTAAACATTAATTTAAAATTTTAAAACGTATTTAAAGATTTTCTCAAACACCATTTAAGAGTATAGATTTGATTGTTTTTTTTTTTATCATATTCATGTTATAGCATTCATAGAGGATATATTTGATTTTTTAACATATTTTTCTAAACTCTCGTTGTCTAGAGGATATATTTGATTTTTTTAACATAGGATATATTTGATATTTTTGCATATTTTTCTAAACTTTCGACGTCTTTCTATTTTGCTTCAAGAATTTCTCCCTCGATATTAATTATTTTGCAAAATTATTTATATTCATTTAGAGATTCATGCTTCATTTATTTATAAGATTTCATTGAATTTTCTTTTAATTATTTTGCAAAATTATTTATATTCATTTAGAAATTCATGCTTCATTTATTTCTAAGATTTCGTTTATTTATATTCATTTAGAAATTCATGCTTCATTTATTTCTAAGATTTCGTTGAATTTTCTTTTAGAGTCATAAACCATCTCATTATTGAATACTATTAGATAGATGAACATACATTAATTTTTGTTAATCATTAACATGGTTTTAAAAACAAGATATTGTTTCAAATTCAAATTATTAAAAAAAATGTCGTGGGATGCCTTTCCCTTTACCGATTGGATTGTTAATTTTTACAACACTATCAAAACAATCATTTCATATAATTATTCCTTGAGTTTGTCCTGGTTTGGCAAAAGGATCTAACCATTTGAATGTTAGGTTTGGGTTAATTCTTATATGTATTTTTCCTCAGTAAAAATAAATGCAACCTTGTTAAAATTTGAAGTTCAACACTTTAGTTTCTTGTAATATTTTTGCATTTTTAAGTTATTGATACTTTCAAATTTTTATGTTGTTATTTTATATTTTTGCATTTTTAAGTTATTGATACTTTCAAATTTTTATGTTGTTTTCATTAATAGAAGATTTCTTGGTTGGTTGGTTGGTGAAAAGAGATGTTATTAATGTCCTCACCAATGTTGTTAAAATTTGAAATTCTACATTTTAGTTTTGAAATTCTACAGTTTAGTTTCTTGTCATTTTTGTATTTTTGCATTTTTGAGTTATTGATACTTTCAAATTTTTATGTTGTTTTCATTAATAGAAGCTTTCTTGGTTGGTTGGTTAGTGAAAAGGGGATGTTATTAATGTCCTTACCAATGTTCATGTCTCTAAGGTGACATGTTTTTCCTTTATGGATTACTTGTGTTTGTGGTTGGGGTTAGGTGAGTTCCACATGACTTTGTTTGAGTATATACTTCCCACTTGTAACTTATTAGCTAAAAGATTTTGATTTGAATGTTCCAAGATTTACATTAACTAGAAAAATACTCAAGAATGGTGAACTTGCCACATTAGGATAAAACAAATCTAGTTAAAAAAACTATTTTTAATCTCTTGATACCTTGAATCTTTTGCATTTATAGGATCTTTGATACATTTAGAATTTTGCATTTTTAATCTCTTGACATCTTCAGAAAGTTGGGATGCATAAATCTTTGACAATAATAACAAATTATAAGTATGTTCATAGGATAGGAGTCTTCACTTGAAATCCTCTAAAACCTCTCCCATTATCTCAAATTGATAATGTATACTTTAATATATGGTGCTTTCAACCCTTCAACTTCATGAAGATAAGATTGAGACTATTTTGGATATTCTTTTTGTTATACCATTAACATAGCAAAGAAATCAATAAAACTAAGTTAAAAATAAATTTTATAAAACCAACTCTATTATGGAATTGCTAAACTAAAAAACAAAAGGTCAAAATGTTAAATTAAAAATGAATGCAATAAATGTTAAGCAAAAAAGCTATCCAAACTCTATGAAATGGAAATGTTGAAAAATAATAAACCAAATAAGAAAAACATGAGAGGAAGGGGTGAATTTTCTAGTGCCAAAATAGAGGTTGGTCTAATTTACAATCTTCAATTAAATGCTCCATCGCCAAGGCCAGTTAAATCCACACACAAGTTTATAAGTGAATATTTTGTATTTATTGCATGTCCTTCTCTACTTTCCAAATTGAAATGTGAAAGGGCTAAATATTATAAATTGTTTAAGAGATACATCATTTCATTCCAACCTTTGTGTTAATTCACTTTTATTACGACATCACTAGCCAACCGTAATCACTAGCCATTTTAATCTACACAAATGTAACTTAATTTAGCCCCAAGGGTTAACTTAATTTATAAGACACTCACTTGCTACACGAGGTCTCAGAATCCATTCATCTAAAAATTATGGGGAAGATGGGAGAGGTTTCCCATGAAGGTATTTATTCGAGAAAGTAATATAGGTTAATTTATACGATTATATATTAGAAAAAAAAAACTTATAGTGGTTTACGCTAGCTAAGAATGAATATAAAGTATAATGATACAAGTTTGAACTAGTCATCATCACAAGCCTAATATGTCATGAAAATGTCTATAAATCAATGATAATAATATTCCAAGTTGATTCCTTACCAGAGATCATCAATTTTCTCATAAGTTTATTGATCATTATTTCATAACTTCATACTTTGGTAATGGTTTGTGTCACATACTTAATGTTTTTAGGTAAAGGATTTTGTTAGACCCATGCACCTTATTAATTATTTATGCTTAAAGCAGCACTTACATTAGGGTTGGTTTTTACAATCCTTCCACTTTCTACATGCCATAGGTGTGACTCTTAAGGATAGGTCACAATGGAGTGGTAGACATACTTATTATATTTTCACATTCTAGTTTTTTATTACCACCTTGATCATGTCTTCTACTATAGGTCTTATCCTCTTTGGGTTCATATTTCCTCCCACCATGCTATGTGTATCTACTTATGTAGCTACCCATGGGTTTAGTGATATGGAAGTCATGCACTTTTGTTATTGTTCAATAATTTGTTCTCATGTAAGGTTATACTAGTTTTCCTTAGCCTTAACTTCTTTAGACGAAAAGCAATACCCACCTAAATTTTTCTAATTTCAATCATGTGAAGAACTTAAATTTCCAATACTTCTAATTACTTGTAAGTCCCCTCCTCTTTTACTTAGCGTTAAATATTAATGCAACTAATCTAAAAATATAATCAAACCTTCAAAATGTGGATCTTAACATATCCCATATTAGTTACTCAATTACACATCAATACAAAAATAATACCATCATGTTTTTGACCAAGCAAGTCAGTCATAATGTCTCTTTACTTAATGTAATTATTCTTTCAAATTATCTTCCTCTTTTCCCACTTTGAATAGGCTCCTAGACTTTATAAGTTCTTCCCACAAATGCATTGAAATGCCTTGACCTTCCTTGAATATTGAATATTCGAAATCAACTACTACGCTACAGAAAAGGAAATATTTTAAAGTATGAAATATGGACCAAATTTCAAGTAAATAATTCATGATTTGAAATCTATACATAAAAAAATGAATAATCGTAAATCTACATAATATTATTTGTATTCATGTGATGGCAATTAAACACACGTATAACTAATTTATAATTTCTGGAAATAATTAAAATACATAATATTATTTGTATTCATGTGATGACCTATATAATTAATTTTTGAAAGTAATTAAAGTACACAATAATATCATTTGTATTCATGTGATGACAATTAAACACATATACAGTTAATTTCATAATAATAATATTTGTATCATGTGATGTGATGACAATTAAACATATATATAATTTATTTTTCAAATAATTAAAGTATATAATTAATTAAAGTACATGATATTATTTATATTCATGTCATGACCATTAAAACACACACAAAATTAATTTTTAAAAATAATTAAAATAAATAAGTAATTAGAGTACATTATACTATTTGTATTCATGTGATGACATTTAAATATACTCAAAATTAATTTTTGAAAATAATTAATTAAAGTACATAATATTATTTGTATTCATGTGATGACATTTAAACACACCCAAAATTAATTTCTGCAAATAATTAAAGTACATAATTAATTAGAGTACATAATATTATTTTTCATGTGATGACAATTAAACACACAATAATATTAATTTCGCACAAAATTAATTTCTGAAAATAATTAAAGTGAATAAGTAATTAATTAAAGTGAATAAGTAATTAGAGTACATAATATTATTTGTACATGTGATGACATTTAAACACACGCAAAATTAATTTCTGAAAATAATTGAAGTGAATAAGTTTATATGAGTAGAAAATATTTATCTATGTAAAATAACTTTTTAATATGATGTAATGGGTATTAATATGAAGTAACGGTAAATGCAAAAGTTTTAAGTGAGTATTATTGATTTCTATATTTTTAATTATTAATATATAATGTAAAAGTTTCAAGTGAGTATTATTGATTTCTATATTTTTAAAATTTTATTAATATATGGTGTATTTAAAAAATAAAAAATATATATTTTAAATTTTTGGAAAAATATAATTTAATTAATTGTTTTGTTCTTTTTAAAACGAGTTTATTAATTATTTACTCACTTATGTAAAACATTATGTAAAAATGATTTAATCTTTAATAACATAAA
>JZKD02S0007463.1:264499-277922 GCA_000966675.3 Picea glauca | reverse complement strand
CTGGAGGCGATGAGGAGGCAATTGACAGATTGCCGTCAGCGGACCCACAGGAACTTCGGGTTCGGGACCATTTTGTGCTCGTTCTTTTTTGAGCGAGTTCTGTGCTTCAGTCCTCACATGACAGTGAGGGGACACTTGGCTACATTCCCTGCAGTATGCAGATGGGCAGCTTTGCTGCCACGACAGGGTGGCGGACGGATCGTAGAGGCCTATGATGATGACTTCTTTGCGTGGCTGTCGCGGCAGATCCTCATGATTGAGGAMTACCCTTATGCCGGGATYGATTTCTCCAGGGATCCAGAGATGCCAGTGCCCCCAGGCGAGGCCCTAGGAGAGATAGGTAAGTCTCCTACTGTACTGTTTTTTTGTTTGTATATGTACTTTTTATGTTTTTTTTGATATATATCATGTTTTTGGATGACAGAGTTTCTGACGGGTTGTGTGTGACCATACATATGCTTTTTTGCAACTCATTAACATCCATTGATCTTGTTCCTTTTTCATATATGGAAAGTGATAAATTCACTGCAAGTGCCTAATTGCAATCTTCTATCTGTATAAAATTTAAATTATACTTTTGAAGCATAAAAAAATTACTTTATACCATTGAAAGTGTCACTCTATGTAATCTTCATGCATTTTGGTGCAATTTTCTAAGAGAAAAATACTTTTTATTGATCTTCATTTTCCTCTTTCAAGTTCCTACATTAATTGATGACTACAACTTGACATTAATTGATGACTACAACTTGAATCACATTGTTTTCCTCCTCATACCCCTAATTCAACTTGAATCACATTGTTTTCCACCTCATACTCCTAATTCAATGTAAGTAATTTATATCCCCATTGTCTTTGTCCCCAAATGACTCTTCTTCTACATCTAACCACTTTACTAAGTCATATTTTTAACATGCGTGTTGTGTTGATTTAAATATGGTGAGATATTTTAAAACCATTCCATGGGTGATTTCCATTTTCCATATCGATAGGTAAAATCTACATCTATAATGGACAAACAAGGTCATGGGTGATTTCTATTTTCCATATCAATAGGTAAAAACTACATATCTAGTGGACAAACAAGGTCTCAACAAGGTGAGTGGATATTCATCATTTTCTCTTTTCATTATACTACCATAAAATCAACGTAATATTTCCCAAGTTTCCATAGTGACCATGACATTCTCTTGGATTCCTTCTCATTCTCATTTTAATATTAATTGATTATCCATTTATAAGACTAATAGTGTTTTTTTAATTTCTCTATAATCTAAAATTTTGGTTGTGAACATATTAATGGTAGATCCAAGTTCAACCGATACTTTTGGTATTGACACTTCATTAAGTTTAGCATCAACATTGGACTTCCATAATCACCATAATTTGGAACAACTTCCTTTCTAATAATTAATCTATACTTTTCCAATAACATGGATTTTAACTATATATCTCTTTCTTTAGATGTTTGGATTATCATAATTTGAAACAACTTTCTTTCTAATAATTACTCTATACTTTTCCAATAACATGGATTTTAACTATATATCTCTCCCTAGATGTTTGGATTGTAGTTAGAGTTCAACACTCACCATACTTTGAAACAACTTTCTTTCTCATAATCACATCTCTACTTATTCCAATAACATGGACTACTTATTCCAATAACATGGATTGCAGTTAAATGTCTCTTCTTTCATTATGTGGTTGGCTTGTCGAAGATATCTTTGACATGTTTTACATCTTCTTTCATTATGTGGTTGGCTTGTCGAAGATATCTTTGACATGTTTTACATATATTGGTATATCTTTAAATGTTTGTACTAGTGGAATGTTTTAAATGTAGATTCTTCAATTCTTTGAGAAGTTGATGTAAAATTATCTACCTCCATGGGAACTTGATAAACCATTTCAAGAAAGATTTATTAAGAAACCATAAAGCATTTGTTGTTGATTTTGAGGTGTACAAACATTCCCGAACCTACCCTATGCTTGTCCATGTATGAAAATCTTATATTAGAGCGACCAACCATATTATTATAAGAAGGAAATAAACAAATATTGTGCGACATGTACATAACGAGAGACAATTTCTTCCCACTATGGTATGCCTTATTAGTCCCTGGCCTGGGCCAAGGCAGGGACTATAACTTTCACCTCGGGGTCAAACTATTCAACATGCCCATTAGTTGGTACATTTTGTTGCATTAATGGGTGTTTTTTGGTTTACCATTTATTAATTCATTCAAAATCTCAAGATTAATTTATTATTTCAATTTATTAAAAAAAATATTTTTTTTTTATTTATATTTTTCTAATTCCCATTCAAAATCTCAAGATTAATTTATTATTTCAATTTATTAAATATTTTTTTTTTTTTTTTTTTTTTTTATATTTTTCTAATTCCATGCATTCATTTTTTCATTGTCTTGAATTATTTTGATAGGATATAAATAACTTGGTATGTGCCACTTTTTAAAATTATTTGAATTATTTTGATGTGATATAAATAACTTAGTATGTGCCACTTTTTAAAATTATTTGTAAGAGATAAAAATTAGTTTATATAATAAATTTATATGATTGGCTACTTTGGCGGTTGTGCTATGTAGCATTGCAGTCTAGTCAGGTTAGACTATCGATGATGGCTCCTCGTGGTTGTTTGCATCCTCATCCACAAGTTGTTTCCTTAAACAAGAAACCAATACAGATGGAGGGTCACATTACCTGGTATAGATTATAAACCCCTGCAAGCCATTATAGGAAATCACTGATTTAGTCATCCGGTCGATCTCAGCCGATAAGGTGGAAGGTCATTCGGCCTAAGTCCTTACCCTCTCTATTAATGATCCCTGTGATGTTTTCGTAGGTCCACTCATTTGTTGTTGTCATAATTATGGTCTTGCTTCATTCTAAGTTGTTGTCACCATAATTCTGGTCCTACTTCATTCTAAGAGTCCTCTCGTTAGTTGATGCTTGTTCCAAACAACACCATAATGCCATAGATGCCGCATGTGAATCAACTTAGGGTTTCACGAACTGCGACCTACCAAACAACTACATAGGGGGATGTTCAACAATGTATGTTGCATAATACTATAGAGTTGTATGTTCAACAATGCATGTTGCAGAGAAATTATGGCAATATATGTGTGTATACATTTGGCCTACATGTATATAGAGACATATAAGTTGTAAATACTTTTCCATTTAAGTAATGAAAAAAGAATCAGACATATATGCCATTTACTTACCTCTAATTGTAATGTGATGAGAGAAAATTAAATCCCCTGGATTCCATGAAACCTTGGGCAACAACTTAAGCCTCTTGATTGGAACATCTTGAAGCCTTTATATTTCTAAACAACCTTATGCGTTGTGTGTATTGAAAAAATGCATAGATATTACTCAAAAGTGAAACGTGGAATGATTTACATGCAAACTCGCCTCAATAGCATGGATAAAAGGAAGAAATTGTGCTTGTTTTACATTTCTCTTTTCTGTTGACCAAGTTCCATGTTCAAGTTGCGCAGTTGGGTAAGTTCAGTCTTCAAGTCTTTCATTTTTTGCAACTAATTTGCAGAATGTTCAGTTTTCAAATATTCAATTATCTTATTCAAATACTCAATTTCACCACACTTAGTGCTCAACTCTTTCTCCAACTAGAGAAAAATTTATGCACCATCCTAGTTAGCTCTTTCTGCTCTAATAGAAGTTCATATTGAAGCTTTTCTCTCATTTCCTGCAGATCCTTTACCAATTTTTTTAGCTGACTTGATTCATCGAGTTAGGAGGCCTGTGAGACCTTTTCATACAGGCGTAACCCTCACTTGTCCAAACATTTTGAATTTGTCACATAACAGAGGTCTTGTTACTTGCAAACTCTAGGCTAAAGAAATTCTAGAATGGGAATTCCAGAATTTTTTTTTGTAGGCTCACCTCTACAAAGTACTAGAGTCTTGGTGGTGGGTATAACAGAAGTCAGAATGCCATTTATCATTAAGGTATTCCCTTCCATCAAATTTGTCTGAACCTTTGTGTTAATTTCCTTTCTGACTCCATAGACTGCCTTGGGTCTCAACAACACCGCCTCTCTAAGCATGGCACCATTGATGGAATTCTTGTTCTAGGACCTTGCATTATTAATTTTGAAGCTATCCCGATCCTCCTAGCTCTAGGAATTATTTCCTGTGCAATTTCTTGGCTTCTATTACCAGCTCCCTATTGGACTACAACTCTACCCCTCTGCTGTCGAACTCTTCTCAGAACTCCACAGAATTTAAAACTTGTTACGTTTCAAGGGAAACATGCAGACTAGAGCAAGAAGGGTATCCGACTTACAAAGACATGCGTTGATTATGTCGATTATAATAATTGATTTAATCTTTCATAAAATTTAATACAACATAGTCATTTTCTAGAATGGGCTTCAAATCGTAATGATAATTTTGCACTATGTATAGTCCATGGATTAATTAAGATAAGAGCTCGATACTTGTCAATGAGTAAACTAGGTAAGGATGGTCAACGAGTTTGACGATAGATTCTCTTGTGGTTGAGCATGGCTAGCATGAGTTTTTCTTTGGTTTCCAAGAATTTCTCTGCTAACCATTCCTATCTGTCGGGGTGATCTCCTTCTCGTATCGATGTCGGCCCACTTGAAAAGGTAAGGTAAGCGTTATTTTTTCTTTCTTTCTCTCCTTCCGAATAGGTTATGGACTCAAAATTTTCTCTTCCTTACTCTATCTTCCCACTTGTCTAATAGGCTAGGGTAATCCTGAATTCCCAACACACAGATATGCCACAACCACTTCCTAGCCAACCCACATTTAATGAACCAGGAACCTTGCCTATCGAACCAGGACTACCTGCTGGCGAATTGGAAATTATGTTATGTCATGTAGAGAAATCAGGTATAACAATTGGTAGCGTTCCTTACAATTTGATAGCTAAAGCCCGAGAGCCCATTGTAACATCCCTGACCCTCCAAGGACTGGGCGATGCTACCAACACAACTTCTACTTATCCTTTTAAGTTCTGAAGTAATGTTATTCCGGAATAACACTTATATAATATGCATTTAAATTAATATAAACGACTTAACAGGGAGTAGCACCTAATTACTACTAACACACACAATTAAGGTAATTAAAACCAATTCATATGCGCAACAGAATACATGATAATCCTATAAGCATCACATGTATGGAAAACATAATATTAAGCACAAACTGATACTTATCTTTGAAACTGTAGTAATTTCACCAACTGTGTGCAAACCTTCCATGAACCTCACAACCTCAGACCGCGTTGCTCATCACTCTAAGCAGTAGGTCACCTACGAGTTGGGACTAAGCTCCACCGGGTAGGGGAATCCTAGGCTAGGTAGGGTCAACAGGAAGACACACAGTCACGGAAGAAGGATTCTCTCCCAGGAGCTACTTATGTCCACTGCTCACATACTCTCGTTCCCCACATGCCTATCCCACCCCAGGAGTATACACCTTCACTGTCACCTGGACAGTCCTTCGGCTGCTAAACCTCTGTTGCCTTAGGCTTCAACAACAGACCGGACTGGAAGTATCCGAGCTTTGTGGCAGCTACATGACCCCTTCCAGGAGTACTCACTTCTTCCGCACACTCTCTCACCTGGAGAGAGTCTCCCACAGGTTTGAAAACTTACTTCTTCAACCTCAACCACCTATCTCACCTGGAGAGAGTGTTGTATACACAGGCCAGACAACCCGTTTCATCAGTTTTGTTCCAGCACAAGGAGAACAACAGTACGACTCAGCAGAGGACGGATGACAGTAGCCAATTACACTTAGCCAATGTACTGTGTGACCACAATAGTCCGTAGTTAAAACACACTCGACATGGATGATTACGGTAGGCTCAGGGTTCACAGGACACACGGGAGACTCGGCTTAGTCCACAATTTACCATTGGGTTTCATGGTTTCGGGTTTCAGAATTGCGTGAGGTATGCAACCCTTAGACGTAGAGCCACATGGTTCAGACAACCCACGAAAGACTAGAGGACCAACCCCCAGAATCAGATGGCGGATGGAGGAATGAAGGACAAAACCCCAACACGACTTACTTCTCTAGTTTTAAATGCAAGTGCCCAGGTCGACACCTGTCTCCCTGGGGCTGCATGTTTCCCATATTGCACACATTACCCTTCCAGGAACTTAGGATAAAACATATACATTTTCACAACTTTGGAATAATATTTAATGATTATTCCCAAGGACTTAAGCCCTCAAGCTTAGCCCCTCTTCCAACCTTTCAACGCCCTCTTCCTTAACTAGGATTTGTGGAAGCTTAGTCCCCCATCACTCATTCATCGTGGTCGGTCCACATAGAGAGATGTTTTTGTATTAATACTGTGCATAATTACATGTACAAAAATCAGGCTCCTGGCCCTCAACACTTAGGCTCCCTGGCCTAAATAACACATAAGCCCACTAGCTTATATAAACTTGGATCACCAGCCTATAAAACAAAATTACAATTCATAATACAATTGGGGCACATCCTTGGGGTATTACAATCCCCTCCCTTTATTTTTGCACTCTCCTCAGTGCAACTTTCACACAGTATTCACAAGATTTCCAAAATCTTCAAAAAGATGCGGGTATTCTGCCTGCATAGCATCTTCATGTTCCCATGTTGCATCCTCAGGATCATACCAGGTCCACTAGACCTTTACAAGTCCTATGGCTTGATTCCGAAGCTGTTTGTTTTTCCGGTCCAATATGCGCACATGATGCAGTTGTAGGACACCTTCTTGTTCTACATGAATCACATTCCAATCGATTACATGATTAGCATCAGGTATATATTTCTTAAGCAATGAAACATGAAAAACATTATGTACAGTCATGGATGCAGGTAATGCAAGCATATATGCAACTGGCCCAATCCTTTCTAGGATTTCAAATGGTCCACAAAATCTGGCTGCCAACTTGGCACAGTTTCCCAACTTCAGGGAACTTCTATTGGATTTTACTTTCAGAAAAACATGATCACCCACTTTAAACTGTTTGCGGGTTCTATTCCCATCAAAATAACTTTTCTACCTGTCTTGGGTAGCTTTCAAATTCTACTTGATTTTTAGCATTTGATCTTCCATTTCCTTGAGCAATTTTGGCCCAACTACTGCTCTATCAGTTGGGTTATCCCAACTTATTAGAGTGTTTCACTTTCTACAGTAAAGTGCTTCAAATGGGCTCATTTTCAATGATGCTTGATACCCATTGTTGTAGGTGAATTATACCAAATGTAGGTAGTCTTCCCATTTCGATGGTTTATCCATCACATACATTCTCAGTATGTCTTCTATCACTCGATTCACCCACTCTGTCTGCCCATCGGACTCAGGATGATAGGTTGTAGTGAAATTCAGATTTGTTTTGAATCCCTTGAATAACCCTTTCTAGAAATTTGAGGTGAATTTCGGGTCTCTGTCAGACACAATTGTCTCGGGGATTCCATGCAATCATGCCACGTCATTCATAAATATTTTGGCAACATATATTGCGTTTTGAGTGGTATTTAATAGAATGAAATGGGTAGCTTTCGTAAGCTTGTCCACCACCACCAAGATGGAATCATGCTGCTTGCCTGTTCTGGGCAATCCAGTGATGAAATCCATAGTCACTACTTCCCACTTCCACTCAGGAATGGGTAAAGGTTGCAACAACCTTGTTGGGTGCCTATGCTCCGCTTTAATCTTCTGGCACTCCATACATCTAACGATGTATTCTGCAATCTCTTTCTTCATACCTAGCTAGTAGTAATGGCTCTTGACTGCTGCCACAATTTTCTGATATCCAGGGTGCCCAACATAAGGTACGTTGTGCATTTCATGCAAAATCATAAGTCTCAAGTCCTGGACATTAGGTACATAAATTCTGTTCTTGTACATAAGTATTCCATCAGTCCCTAATTTATAATTTTCCACTTTTTGTGGCAACTCACCTTGCTGTAACTTTGCTACCAGCTCCCTGTACTGCAAATCTACATTTGTAGCTTCCAAAACTTTTCTCTTTATATAGGTCTGATACATGCTAATGGTTGTAGCATGTAATTTGTGTACTTTCCTGCTGAGTGCATCAACCACTTTATTCTCCTTCCCTTTGATATGATTTATATCAAAATCATACTCACAGAGAAACTCCAACCATCTGCTTTGCCTAGCATTCAAGGTTGGTTGGTCAAACAAGTACTTCAGACCATTATGGTCTATTCTCAATTCGAATCGCTTTCCCATGAGGTAATGTCTTCATTTCCTCAGAGCGTGAATGATTGCTTCCAACTCCAAATCATGAGTGGCGTAGTTCCTTTTATGCTCTTTCAACTTTCTGGATTCATAACTAATTACGAATCCATTCTAACTAAGAACTCCTCCCAGTCCTTCTTTGCATGCATCGGTGCATAAAATGAAATATTTGTTCGGATCTGTGATCCTCAGGATTGGAGCATTGGTTAATAGTTGCTTCAATCGCTGAAAATGTTTCTCACAATCCTCTGTCCACTGAAACTTCTTCTCCTTCCTTTGCAAGGAAGTGATAGGGTGAGCTATCCTTGAGAATCCTACAATAAATCTTCTGTAATAACCAGCTAGACCCATAAATGATTTGACTTCTGTCACATTCTTTGGCATTGACCATTCTCTGATGGCCTCAATCTTTTCAGGATCTACTGCTATCCCATCTTTCGAAACAATATGCCCCAAGTAATGGATCTGCTCCTGATAAAATGAGCATTTGCTTAGCTTGGCATATAGCTGGTGCTCTCTTAGCACCTGTAACACCATCCTTAGATGTTGTTCATGCTCTTCCTCCGACTTGGAATATACCAGAATGTCATCCAGGAAGAAAACTTGTCTAGATAGCTCCTGAATACACCATTCATTAGACACATCAAAACAACAGGGACTATATCTTTCGCCTTGGGGTAAAACTAGTCAACCTGCCATTAGTTGGTACATTTTATTTCATTAATGGGTGTTTTTTGGTTTACCATTTATTAATTCATTCAAAATCTCAAGCTTAATTCATTATTTCAATTTATTCAAAAAAACAATACTTTTTTTTTTATATTTTTCTAATTCCATGCATTCAATTTTTCATTGGCTTGAATTATTTTGATGTGATATAAATAACCTGGTATGTGCCACTTTTTAAAATTATTTGTAGGAGCTAAAAATTAGTTTATATAATAAATTTATATGATGTTCTAYTTTGGCGGTTGTGCTATGTAGCATTGCAGTCCAGTCTGGTCAGACTATCAATGCTGGCTCCTCATGACTGTTTGCATGCACATCCACAAGTTGTTTCCTTAAACAAAAACCAATACACATGGAGGGTCACATTACGTGGTATAGATTATAAACCCCTGCAAGCAATTACAGGAAATCATTGATTTAGTCATCCGGTCGAACTCAACCGATAAGGTGGAAGGTCATTTAGCCTAATTCCTTACCCTCTCTATTAATGACCCCTGTGATGTTTTCGTAGGTTATTCAGCCTAAGTCCTTACCCTCTCTATTAATGATCCCTGTGATGTTTTTGTTGTCATCATAATTATGGTCCTGCTTCATTCTAAGTTGTTGTCACCATAATTCTAGTCCTACTTCATTCTAAGAGTCCTCTCATTAGTTGATGCTTGTTCCAAACAAAAACATAATGCCATAGATGCCACATGTGAATCAGCTTAGGGTTTCATGAACTGCGACCTACCAAACAACTACATAAGAGGATGTTCAACAATGCATGTTGCATAATACTACAGAGTTGTATGTTCAACAATGCATGTTGCATAATACTACAGAGTTGTATGTTCAACAATGCATGTTGCAGAGAAATTATGGCAATATATATGTGTATACATTTGGCCTACATGTATATAGAGACATATAAGTCATAAATACTTTTCCATTTAAGTAATGAAAAAAGAATAAGACATATATGAAATTTACTTACCTCTAGTTGTGATGTGATGAGAGCGAATTAAATCCCCTGGATTCCATGAAACCTTGGGCGACAGCTTAAGCCTCTTGATTGGAACATCTTGAAGCCTTTATATTTCTAAACAACCTTATGCGTTGTATGTATTGAAAAAATGCATAGATATTACTCAAAAGTGAAACGTGGAATGCTTTATAGGAAAAATCGCCTCAATAACATGGATAAAAGGAAGAAATTGTGCTTGTTTTCCATTTCTCTTTTCTGTTGACCAAGTTCCATGTTCAAGTTGCGCAGTTGGGCAAGTTCAGTCTTCAAGTCTTTCATTTTTTGAAACTAATTTGTAGAATGTTCAGTTTTCAAATATTCAATTATCTTATTCAAATACTCAATTTCACCACACTTAGTGCTCAACTCTTTCTCCAACTAGAGAAAAATTTATGCACCATCCTAGTTACCTCTTTCTGCTCTAATAGAAGTTCATATTGAAGCTTTTCTCTCATTTCCTGAAGATCCTTTACCAATTTTTTTAGCTAGCCTAATTCATCAAGTTAGGAGGCCTTTGACACCTTTTCATACGGGTGTAACCCTCACTTGTCCAAACCTTTTGACATTGTCACATAACAAAGGTCTTTTTACTTGAAAACTCTGGGCTGAAGATATTCTAGAATGGAAATCCCATAATTGTTTTTTGTAGGCTCACCTCTACGAAGTACTAGAGTCTTGGTGGTGGCTATAAAAGAAGTCAGAATGCCCTTTATCGTTAAGGTATTCCCTTCCATCAAATTTGTCTGAACCTTTGTGTTAATTTCCTTTCTGACTCCATAGACAGCCTTGGGTCTCAGCAACACCACCTCTCTAAGCTTGGTACCATTGATGAAATTATTGTTTTGGGACCTTACGTTATTAATTTTGAAGCTATCCTGATCCTCCTAGCTCCAGTAATTATTTCCTATGCAATTTCTTGGCTTCTATTACCAGCGCCCTATTGGACTACAACTCTACCCCTTTTTTGTCAAACTCTTCTCAAAACTCCACAGGATTTAAAACTTGTTACATTTCAAGGGAAACATGCAGACTAGAGAAAGCCGGGTATCAAACTTACAAAGACACGCGTAAAATTTTAAGGACACGCATTGATTACGTTGATTATAATAATTGATTTAATCTTTCATGAAATTTAATACAACATAGTCATTTTCTAGAATGGGCTTCAACTCGTAATGATAATTTTGCACTATGTATAGTCCATGGATTAATTAAGCTAAGAGCTCGATACTTGTCAATGAGTAAACCAGGTAAGGATGGTCAATGAGTTTGAAGATGGATTCTCTTGTGGTTGAGCATGGCTAGCATGATTTTTTCTTCGGTTTCTAGCAATTTCTTTGCCAACCATTCCTGTTTATCGGGGCAATCTCCTTCCCGTATTGATGTCGACCCACTTGAAAAGGTAAGGTAAGCGTTCTTTTTTCTTTCTTTCTCTCATGCCGAATAGATTATAGACTCAAAAATTTCTCTTCCTTACTCTATCTTCCCACTTGTCTAATAGGTTAGGGAAATCCTGAATGCCCAACACACAAATATGCCACGACCACTTCCTAGCCAACCCGCACTTAATGAACCAAGAACCTTGGCTATCGAACCCAGAATACCTATTGGCGAATTGGAAATTATGTTATTTCATGTAGAGAAATCATGTATAACAATTGGTAGCGTTCCTTACAATTTGATATCCCGAGCCCGAGAGCCTGTTGTAACATCCCTGACCCTCCAAGGACCGGGTGACGCTACCAACACAACTTCTAGTTATCCTTTTAATCTCTGAAGTAATGTTACTACAGAATAACACTTATATAATATGCATTTAAATTAATATAAACGACTTAACATGGAATAGCACCTAATTACTGCTTACATACAAAATTAAGGTAATTAACAACAATTAATATGCACAACAAAATACATGATAATCCTATAAGCATCACAAGTATGCAAAACATAATATTAAGCACAAACTGATACTTATCTTTGAAACTGTAGTAATTTCACCAACTGCGTGCAAACCTTCCACAAACCTCCTAGCCTTAGACAGCGCTGCTCATCACTCTCAGCAGTAGGTCACCCATGAGCTGCGACTAAGCTCCACCGGGTAAGGGAATCCTAGGCTAGGTAGGGTCAAAAGGAAGACACATAGTCACAAAAGAAGGATTCTCTCCCAGGAGCCACTTATGCCCACTGCTCACAGACTCTCATTCCCCACATGCCTGTCCCACCCCAGGAGTATACACCTTCATTGTCACCTAGACAATCCTTCGGCTGCTAAACCTCCGTTGCCTTAGGCTTCAACAACGGACCAGACCAGAAGTCTCCAAGCTCTGTGGAAACTACAAGACCCCTTCCAGGAGTACTAACTTCTTCCACACACTCTCTCACTTGGAGAGAGTCACCCACAGGTTTGACAACTTGCTTCTTCAACCTCAACCACCTCTCTCACCTAGAGAGAGTGTTGTATACACAAGCCAGACAACCTGTTTCTTCAGTTCTATTCCAACACAAGGAGAAAAATAGTAAGACTCAGCAGAGGACAGATGACAGTAGCCAATTACACTTAGCCAAGGGACTACGTGACCATAATAGTCCGTAGTTAAAACACACTCGGCATGGATGATTATGGTAGGCTCAGGGTTCATAAGACACACAAGAGACTCAACTCAGTCCATGGTTTACCACTGGGTTTCACGGTTTCGGGTTTCAGAACTGCATGAGGTATGCAACCCTCAAACGCAAAGCCACATGGTTCAGAAAACCCACAAAACACTGGAGGACGAACCCCTAGACTCAGGTGGCAGATGGAGGAATGAAGGACAAACCCCCAACATGAATTACTTCTCTAGTTTTAACTAAATGTGCGCAGGTTGACACCTGTCTCCTTGGGGCTGCATGTTTCCTATATTGCACACGTTCCCCTTCCAAGAGCTCAGTATAAAACATATACATTTTCACAGCTTTGGAATAATATTTAATTATTATTCCCAAGGACTTAATCCCTCAAGCTTAGCCCCTCTTCCAACCTTTTATCCCCCTCTCCCTTACCCAGGCTTTGTGGAATCTTAGTCCCCCATCACTCATTCATTGTGGTCGGTCCACACGCAAAGATGTTTTTGTATTAATACTATTCATAATTACATGTACAAAAATCAGGCTCTTGGCCCTCAACAGTTAGGTTCCCTGGCCTAAATAACACATAAGCCCACTAGCTTATATAAACTTGGCTCACCAACCTATAAAACAAAATTACAATTCATAATACAATTGGGGCACGTCCTTGGGGTATTACTGTTGATTAAGGTTGGTTGTCATTGATGTCAACCCTTGAAGAAAGCCCCGTAGCACAAAGGTTTGGGTAATGGACCCAAGATTGTTTGATGTAAATATGACTCATTATTGTTT
>JZKD02S0007463.1:236446-248478 GCA_000966675.3 Picea glauca | reverse complement strand
ATATATGTGTTAAGCGAAATTGGAAATGAAAAGTATTGTCTAGGAAAGGAAGATGAAAGTTGGCTATGGCATAGAAGAATGGGTCACATGCATTTTGATAACCTTGTCAAAGTTAACAAAAGAGAAGCAGTCAGATAAATGCCCCAGATCACGAAACCAACCTATTTTCGCACAATTTGTATCTAGGAAGAAAGGCTATAAAGTAGGAGGTGAAACTAGCGTAACAGGAACCTATCCCACCGAATGTCACCACGGTGGGGAGGTTCTTTCACTTTAGGTAGGTCAGGCCCAGAGGAGATGTCCCCATTGACCTGGGGTTTTGAAGAGGCTAAAGGATAATCAGACAATGATATGTTTCCTCCTTCACAGATCACCACCAGAACAGATAGTCCGGCTTATAGCCAACAAAGATAACCAAGTAAAATCCCTGCCCGAGAAGAAAACAACAATAAACTAATATATGTAGGCTTTGGTTAGTAATTCATATATATAAAAGACTATCTGATATTCATTATAAGCAATTTGAAAATAAATGTTGATGAATTCAGTGTTTACAAAATAACAATAAAAGTAATGTCACTTCACCAATAAATACTAGAATGATATGGCATTTAATGCAACAAATCAATACTTAACTAAGTTAATGCCTTTAACTACCATTCAATTTCTCAAAAGACAAAACTTTTCTGCATCAATGATATAATAGCAAAGAGTGACGTCAACATTTAGGGTTAGTAGGGTTAGCTAGAGCTTAGGGTTAGTGTAGTTAGGGTTTGAAATTCAAGTTTTGAGAGAGTTTTTGATCAAGTTCCACTTCAATGCTGGAGGTCTTGAGATCAGTGCCTTCTATGGTAAAATGGAGTCAATTTAAAGGGGGACGCAAGGGTTGAAGGAGGATGGCTAAGGACTGGAGGGAAGAGCTTTGAAGTGATTCTATGGCAGGGCCTCAAAGACAAAACCCTAGGGGAGAGAGGCTCACTCCAATGTTGCTATGGCAAGGCCTCGTGCTCTCTCCTCCTTACTTAGATGGAAAAAATGGATAGCATGAAAGATAAAGTCAAGACAAGAGAGTCAAATGAGGGAGAGTGTTTCTAAAACAAGGCTCTATCATCAAACCCTAGAAGAAAAATGAACCTAAGTGTAGATAACCTAGGCCTGGGATGTCTTCTCCTTCTTGAGCTCAAACAGGTACGGCTAGCAAAGGGGAAGAGGAGAAAGGAGTGTAGCTATGGATAGGCTCTCTTTTCCTCTTCAATGGTTGAAAAATTCTCTATCATGGGACATGAGACAAGGACCTACTTGTGTGCTTGTCACCTAGGGTTTTTAATCAACAAGTTATAAACATATGCAAGAATATAAGACTATAACCATTCATTCAAGAAGTTTTGTAGAAAAAACACTTACATATCACCATGAAATAGTATGCAAACCCTAGTTGTAACACCTTCCTTCAAGAGAAATGCCAAAATGTGCCAAAAATATCTCCTTCAACAAGTGTGCCTTCCTTAAATCATTTAAATACCCAAGATAGGGCACAAATTTCAGACCTCACTAATGAGTGAGTCAGTTCTGATGATAAAATGAGAGTCAAAACCCTCAATATATAGTGTATCAGTGACCTAATTTACCTTTTAGGTCATAAAAAGGCCGACAAGGCCATAATATCAAAATCATAC
This sequence comes from Picea glauca, assembly GCA_000966675.3. NCBI lineage: Eukaryota > Viridiplantae > Streptophyta > Pinopsida > Pinales > Pinaceae > Picea > Picea glauca. The sequence goes on along the minus strand of JZKD02S0007463.1, from coordinate 246,802 downwards.
TGTTTTTACATTAAATGCTAAGAAAAAACCCTAATTAAGCAGAAAAGAAAGTAGAAGACCCTCTAAGAGAGGCGCTAGCCTTTTCTAAGGCAAATGAAACATCTTGGAGAAAAACGTTAGCCCTCCAGGGGCTTCTCCAACATGCCACACGTGCCACTGCTGCCCAGTCTGCCTCCAAAGACGTCCAATAGGCTGGATGAGGTCATGGTCATCAAAGGTGATATCCCAGGCCTTCCAAGGCCAACGTCTTAGTGAGAAGGGCTCAACCCCCTAGGCTAAGCTATGTCGGGGTGCCTCTAGTGGAACGTCCTCTTCCTCTTCGGTGCAAAGCCTATGACCAACCTCTGTCCTGTCTTTGCTCCCTAATGGGTCTCAACATCCACCTGGTGGGCACTTCATCCCCATGGAGGTCTGAATTGATCATCTCCCCATGTGTACCGGTCCAAATGGTACTTGTCCGTCAGGTGTGGTCCTGCACATCAAAGGCTACACCCTCCATGGTCTCATCAGTCATAGGGATCATAGCAATGTCAATCACATCTCATCATTAATATTATTAAATACATGCATAAAATCCCTAATACATCAATAAATAGCTCAAAGCCGTTACACAAGCCTGCAATACAAGTCCGGGGAAAAGGACAAGGCTTACTATTGGGCTAGTGTCCACAAAAGAAGGTAATTTCCCAGAAAGACCTCTTCCAATCCATGTAAGTGGGTGGTGTGGTCAGGGGATGTCTAAGCATGTGGGTGAAATGATGGAAAAGGGTGCAAAGACGTTACCTGTGGGTGCCTTTGTTGAAGGCGAGATGTCCCTCTCATGGATGCATTTTTTCCAAGCCCATTCTTGCCTTTATTCTTTTTATTCTTCTATTTTATTTTTGTTCAAAAGCTAATCAGGGGACACTGCCTTGGCATGGTGACCAGAGTTGACAGCGTTACCCACAAGTACTTTCGTAGAAATGAGAAGGTTGGTTCGTGATGAGACCCCCTTTCCTTTGGCCATGCAACCAAGATTCACTTCCCTGACATGGTAACCAACTGGTGGCAATGTCATACTGCTAAGTACCCATGGAAATAATAGGCTGGCTCATGATGAGACCCCCTATCCTCTAACTAGGTCTTGTTTTATTATTTTTCTGGGTCCCTCTTGTTTCTTGCTGAGAATCCTTTTATTGCTTTCTCGGGGATCCCTGGGCAAAGCATATCGAGGTTTATTATTATTATTTTATCTTTTACCAACTTGCTTTTACCTTTTGGGCCTTTAGCCCCTTCTTCCCATGAGGTAAGGTGCAGTGCTGAAATAGGTCAACCCATTGCCTGGACAAAGGGAATGGGATAGGTGAGTGGGAAATAAGATGTAAGAGTGGTGCTATGATGGGAGCGGATGATGGATTTTCATAAATCCCCCTAGTGGAAAACCAAAACCTACAGACACAGGCTTGCTAGGGCACCCTGTCAACCCCCCCAAACATGGTCAAGTGAGAAAATGTAAGATCCAAGCAGTTTTTAGAGATAAAAGGAATCAAATGCATATATTTAAAGGTTTTAATGATCAAAAGTGACACATACCATGATACCTGAACCAATTACCTCATGGAGAAAGAACCTCTTCTGATACAGGACCAAGCTGATGGTGATGGATGTTGCTGCTACTGTCAAGACAAAGACAAAGGAAGAAGAAAAGGTGGGCCCTCCAGGGCCATGCTTAGGTCAATCCTGCTCTCGCTACTCCATGTCTGGGACCTGTGGGCCTTGATACATGATCTCCTAGTTATCCCTAAAAAGTGGGGATAACATCTGGCTCCAACTCGGGGACATGTGCTCACTGTAGAGAACATGAAAACCTTCACATCTGTGGCACAACCTGCAGAACTGCTCAATCTCTATAGAAGTATCAGTAACAAAATTGGGGTGGTAATTCCACCCCAACATACATATAGATATATATACTAAAATAAAACAATCAACATGTGAATGTAAAGGAAAGTACCTCCCTTTACTTACCTATTGGTTGGATGTTCGATGTAGTCAAACGACTAGTGTAGCCAATCCAACAATGTCCCACAATACCGGCCTTTGTGATTGATCATAAACCAAAATAGTGATAAATCAAGCACAAAAATGTCATGAGTTAGAGTATATATCATATCATCGGGAGTCTCAAAGTCTAACTCATCGAGGCAGGTGGGAAGGATAAAATCCTGCCAAGTCCATATCCGAGGAAAGCACTCAATACACCTCCGGAAAGGGTCATGAAAAGTCCAAGGTTCAGAAAAATGACTCTGAGGGTTGGTAAACTGTCTACCTAGGACGTCTTTGCACTCTGGAGCTTCGGAAGGAATTGACAAAGATTTATTAGAGGATTGGCAAGCTCTCAAGGGAAGGTTGAAGAACTGAGAATATAGTCTTGAACTCGTAGTTTTCAACTAGCCCTTTCATTCTAGGGTTTTCCTCAGAGGAAACTCAATGTAAAATACATACTTCCCAACTATGCCTTCAATGAAACAATGAGGCAAAGTAATAACAGGTAGTTGGAGAAAAAGGTCATGAGAATCCTTCTTTAGGCAAACAATTTTTTTACTCCTATCAAAATCTGAGCATAGTGGTGGTTGATTGTCATCTTCACAAGGTAAATCTAAGTGATCAAAGGAGTAATCATCAAAGGCCTCAAGGTAAGACCGAAAATCATCAGGCAAATACTGTACTTGGTCAACCTTGGGTGTTTGGGGAGAGTCAGTAAAAATCTCATCTCCCTGTTGCCACTGGTCAAGAGCTTGATGTGATAATTGAAAAGGAAACACTCAGAGATGACTGTTTATGTCATAGATGGGATCCATATCATAACTAACTGCATCCCACCTACATCTCCCAACATGTATGAAATTGTCAAAATCAACTATGTCAGTATTAGTATCATAACATGGAATAGTCAAAACATCCAATACTTCTCTACTCTTTGTATCATAAGGTAAAGAATCATTGAAAACTTGGAAGGGGGAATAATTCACCTTGCTTAATCCTTCCTATGCAAGAGCTTCAAGTATTTGGATAACTTCATCAAGTGGAATATTTTCCTCTACATCTTCAGTCTTGAGATATAGGGGATCTAGCTTGTCCAAGGGTTCCATTTCTTCTTCACTCTCCGAGTCATAGAACAAGGTATCATAAAAAAACTGGAAAGGAAAATGACTTACCTCATTCTCTTCATATTGTGCAGGAGGGATAGGATCTTGGAGAGCTTCATCAGACTAAGGAGGGATTACTGGTGCTTCATCCTCATAATTCACGTCTCTAGTTATATCTTTGTTGTATTTTGTTGAATCATGGGAGAAACCTTGCTCCTCTTCAAGGGGATGGTAAGGTTATTCATAAATCTCTTCTTTCACATCAGAGGGTTCTTGATGTTGAATTTGATATACATTTCTGATATCTTTTACGATCTCAGTAGTGAATCCCCGGTCGTCCAAAGCTATTGTGAGATTTTGAAGGGCATCTTCATACGTTTGGCAACATGGCTTGGTAAAGTCAATAAACCTACTGATGAGGTGTATGAAATATGATATACCCCTTGTCTTTGAAACAACCCTTAAACTGATCTTTCAAGTAGGATGGAAGAGTGAATATGAACAATTTTATAAGGGCATCCTCTCCTCTCAACTTCGTCTTGCTCATATAGTCCAAAAATTTTACGATGTGAGGAGTTGGGAGACCACAAAATCTTGGAGAGTTGTTTAGCCATTTTGGATCAAAGTAATTTAGGTATCCTTGAATTTTTTTGAAATCAATAGTCAGATACATTTGTTCCCAGTGTGCCATGATCCCATAACTTGGAAATATCATAGAAAGTAAGGTGGCACCTTGAGAAATATTAGTTGAGTCACCAGATAATTTTCCTGAAACTATCAGAGAAATAGGGAAAACACCCTAGTGGAGTCGCCAGGTAAGATTGTAAGATAAAGGCTCTAGAGGAAAAACTTACCGAAAAGTGTCGTCTGAGGAAGGTTTTACTCATTGTCCCTGGCAACGGCACCAAATTGTTATCACACAGTTTGTAGATAGGAAGAAAGGCTATAAAGTAGGAGATCAAACTGGAGTAACAGGAACCTATCCCACCTAATGTCACCATGATGGGGAGGTTATTTCTCTTTAGGGAGGTCAGGCCTAGGGGAGACATCCCCGGTGACCTGGGGTTTTGAAGAGGCTAAAGGATAATAAGAAAATGACAAGTTTCCTCCTTCATAGATCACCACCAGAACGGATAGTCTGGCTTATAGCCAACAAAGATAACCAAGTAGAATCCCTGCCTGAGAACAAAGCAACAATAAACTGATATATGAAGGCTTTGGTTAATACTTCATATATATCAAAGACTATCTGATATTCAATATAAGCAATTTGAAAGTAAATGTTGACGAAGTCAATGTTTACAAAATAACAATAAAAGTAATGTCACTTCACCAATAAACACTAGAACGATATGGCATTCAATGTAACAAATCAATACTTAACTCAATTAATGCCTTTAACTACCATTCAATTGCTCAAAATACAAAACGTTGATGCATCAATGATATAATAGCAAAGAGTGACATCAACATTTAGGGTTAGTAGGGTTAGCTAGAGCTTAGGGTTAGTGTAGTTAGGGTTTGAAATTCAAGTTTTGAGAGAGTTTGTGATCAAGTTCCACTTCAACACTGGAGGTCTTGAGATCAGTGCCTTCTAGGGTAAAATGGAGTCAATTTAAAGGAGGATGCAAGGGTTGAAGGAGGATAGGTAAGGACTGAAGGGAAGATCTCTGAAGTGATGCTATGGTAGGGCCTCAGAGACAAAATCCTAGGGGTGAGAGGCTCACTCTGGTGTTTCTATGACAAGGCCTCATGCTCTCTCCTCCTTCCTTAGATGGAAAAAACAACTAGCATGAAAGATAAAGTCAAGACAAGAGAGTCGAATGAGGGAGAGTGTTGCTACAACAAGGCTCTATAATCAAAACCTAGAGGGAAGTGTTTTTTCTGCAAAACTTCAAGAGAAATGCCAAAATGTGCCAAAATTATCTTCCTTCAACAAGTGCGCCTTCCTTAGATCAACCAAATACCCAAGATAGGGTGAAAATTTCAGACCTCACTAATGAGTGAGTTAGTTCTGATGATAAAATGAGAGTCAAAACCCTCAACATATAGTGTATCAATGACCTAATTTACCTTTTAGGTCATAAAAAGGCCGCAAGGCCATAATATAAAAATCATACTATTTTTACATTAAATGCTAAGAACAAACCCTAATTAATCAGAAAAGAGAGTAGAAGCCCCTCTAAGAGAGGCACCAACTCTTTCTAAGGAAAATGAAACATCCCGGAGCAAAACGTTATCCCTCCAGCGACTTCTCCAACATGCCACATGTGCCACTGCTGCCCAGTCTACCTCTAACGACATCTAATAGGTTGGATGACATCATGGTCATCAAAGGTGACGTCCCAGGACTTCCAAGGCCAACGTCTTAGTGAGAAGGGATCAACCCCCTAGGCTAAGCTATGTCGGGGTGCCTCTGGTGGAACGTCCTCTTCCTCTTCGGTGCAAAGCCTCTGACCAGCCTCTGTCCTGTCTCTACTCCCTGATGGGTCTCAGCATCCACCTGGTGGGATCTTTAGCCCCATGGAGGTCCAAAATGATCATCTCCTAATGTATACCGGTCCAAATGATACATGTTCATCAGGTATGGTCCTGCACATCAAAGGCTATACCCTCCGTGGGCTCATCAGTCATAGGGATCATAGAAATATCAATCACATCTCATCATTAATATTATTAAATACATGCATAAAATCCCTAATACATCAATCAATAGCTCAAAGACGTTACACAAGCCTGCAATACAAGTCTGGGGAAAAGGACAAGGCTGCCTATTGGGCTAGTGTCCACAAAAGAAGGTAAGTTCCCAGAAAGACCTCTTCCAAGCCATGTAAGTGGGTGGTGTGTTTAGGGGATGTCCAAGGATGTGGGTGCAATGATGGCTAAGGGTGCAAAGACGTTACCTGTGGGTGCCTTTGTAGAAGGCGAGATGTCCCTATCATGGATGCATTTTTTCCAAGCCCATTCTTGCCTTTATTCTTTTTATTCTTCTATTTGATTTTTGTTCAAAAGATAATCAGGGGACACTACCTTGGCATGGTGACCAGATCTGACAGCGTTACCCACAAGTACTTTCACAGAAATGAGAAGGCTGGCTCGTAATGAGACCCCCTTTCCCTTGGACATGCAACCAAGAGTCACTACCCTGGCATGGTAGCCAGCTGGTGGCAATGTCATACTACTAAGTACCCATGGACCTAATAGGTTGGCTCGTGATGAGACCCCCTATCCTCTAACTAGGTCTTGTTTTATTATTTTTACATGTCCCTCTTGTTTCTTGTTGAGAAGCCTTACAAGAAATGGCTCGAACAATGAGAATGGATTCAAAGTTGACAGATATTTTTTGGACACAGACAGTGCATACAACATTTCACATTGAAAACAAAGTAATGCTCATAAACAACACTGATAAAGCTCCCTATGAGCTATAGAAAGGAAGACCAACAAATGTGAAGCACTTCAGAGTTTTTGGAAGCAAATGCTACATCAAAAGAGAAGATGGAAGAATGGGAAAGTTTGACTCTCATGTGAACAAAGGAATAGTTTTTGGTTACTCAAGTACAAGGAAAGCATACAAGTGTTACAATTTAATATTAAACAAAGTTGTGGAAAGCATCAACGTAACAATTGATGAAATAGATAGACCAGAATCAAAGGAAGAAGAAAACAAATCAATGGAACAACTTTTCGAAGAAGAAGATGAAAAAGAAGTAGAAGAGGAAGATGAAGATGAAGAGAATCTGACAGAAGCAGAAGAGGAAGTTCAACAAGTATCTCCAAAGACACCTAGCAAACAAGTACATAAGAATCATCCTTCAGATCAGATTATTGTAAACAAAGATGCAGGAGTTGAGACTAGAAGAAAAAATTGTTCACCAGAACAAACACACCTAACACTCTTATCTACAATTGGACCAATCTGTTTTGAAGAAGCCAGCAAGGATAAATTTTGAAATAAGGCCATGGATGAAGAATTGGATCAAATAGAGAAAAATGACACTTGGGAATTGGTTCCAAGACTAAAGAATAAGAATGTGATCGAAACAAAAAGGGTTTTTAGGAATAAATTGAATGAAGATGGACAGGTTACAAGGAAAAAAGCTAGATTGGTATGTAAAGGATATGCATAGATTGAAGGAATCGACTTTGAAGAGATATTTTCCCCAGTTTCCAGAATTGAAGCAATCCATTTTCTTTTAGCTTATGCATTCTCCAAAAATGTTAAAGTATATTAGATGGATGTAAAATGATCTTTTCTGAATGGGGAACTTGAAGAAGAAGTCTACATTGAAAAACCAGAAGGATTTCAGTTGTCAGAGAACACAGACTATGTGTGTAAATTAAAGAAGGCATTGTATGGTCTAAAACAGGCTCCTAGAGTATGGTACTCCAGACTAGATAAGTATCTGTAGCAGGAAGGGTTCAGAAAAGGAATTGCAGACAACAACCTCTACATCAAGGTAAGTCAAGGTAATATTTTATTAATTGAAGTTTATGTTGATGATATTATTTTTGGTAGTGATGATGACAAGTTAAGACAAAAAATTGCAAAAGACATGCATAATGAATTTCAAATGTCGTTACTTGGAGAACTATCCTTCTTTTTGGGAATTTAGATACGTCAAAGCAACCAAGGAATTTTTATTTCTCAAACCAAGTATATCAAAGAAATGTTAAAGAGATTCAGAATGGAAGATTGCAAACCAATTATCACTCCCATCCAAACTAGTTGTAAGTTGAGCAAATATGATGATTCAAAGTCTACAGATCAGAGGAAATATAGGTCAATGATTGGCAGGCTACTATATGTGACAACATCCAGAACAAATGTAATGTAGGCAATTGGACAGGTGGCATGATTTCAAGAAGCACAAAAGGAATCACATGTATTAGTAGTAAAGAGGATCTTCAGATATCTCAAAGGAACAAAAGAGTTTGGATTATGGTATCCAAAAGGAAAAGATCTATCACTTATTTCCTACACAGATGCAGATTGGGCAGGTTGTATTGATGACCGATGAAGCACCAGTGGAGCAACGTTCTACTTAGGTGAGTGTTTGGTATCATGGCTAAGAAAGAAACAATCATTAGTATCTATATCTACAATTGAGGCAGAGTATATTGCAGTAGCAACATGTTGTACACAGGTTCTTTGGATGAAACAAAATTTGACAGATATACAGGTTGAGTATGATGAGCCCATTCCAATATATTGTGATAATACAAGTGCCATCAGTATCTCAAAAAACCCAGCGATGCACTCCAAGACGAAGCACATTCCAACCAAGTATCACTTTTTACGGGAACAGGTTTCTGAAAAGAACATTAGAGTTGAGTACGTGGGCACAAAAGAACAAGTGGCAGACATCTTTACAAAACCACTTCCACGAGAAGCCTTTGAATATCTTCGCCAAAGACTTGGAGTTATTTCTACTCCAAAATGAATGCTTTTTGAATTCTTATATTATATGTATTAGATGTACATGAGGAAGGACCATAAGAGGCCAGTTCAGTTAGGGGGAGCAACCCCAGATTGAAAGATACCTTTTCCATTGATGACAAAGCGAGAGAGATTTATTAGATGCAGAGGATAGAGGCAGATTTATCAGATGCAGAGGACAGAGGCATGGTTCTAGGGGGAGCATGAGTGATATGATTTCAGTATTGCATCAGAGTGTTTCCATCAATGCCAAAGGGGGAGATCGTTGATTAAGGTTGGTTGTTATTGATGTCAACCCTTGAAGAAATCCCCATAGCACAAAGGTTTGGGTAATGGACCCAAGATTGTTTGATGTAAATATGAATTGTTATTTTTTTTTCATGGTTGATAAGAAGTAAATATGAATGAACTCCAAAGTGGTCCCCTTATGGTGAAATCCCTCATGGGAAGACGCTTTGCAGAGTAAGAGAACCCATGATTAATTGTGGAATAATGAGATGAAGGATAGTGAATTTGTCAAGGAAAATATCCTATATGGATAGTTCTTTTCATTCCATTTCCGGTGGTATGTAGAACGCCACATAACTCCTCACAGTTAGAGAGTTATGACCATGTGAAGTTGGAGAACCTAGGTTTGGGTAATGAACCCAAGTTTGTTTGATGGATAACTGTATGATTTTTGCTATATTTGAAGGTAATACTATTCTATACGGATAGTACATGTCATTCCATTTCTGGTGGTATGTGAAATGTCACATAACTCTTCATAGTTTGAGAGTTATGGCCTTACGAAGTTGGAGGACCCTCATATGTCATCTAGAAGCCCCCAAAGGTCAAAGTAGTCAAACTAGTTTAAGAGATTTTAAAAGGTAAATAATAAAGTGAAGTGATGAGTGTATTAGAATTCAAAGTGAATACAAAATAAATTATTTCAATAATAAATTTAATGGAGAAATTAGAAGTGGGTTAACCCTAAAATAAGGAAAGTGGGCCAAGTGACCTAGAAGATGTTTTTAAGAAATCTACTTGGAGAGTATAAATAAGAGGCAAGGATCTCTCATTTTAATTACACTTCAGAATATTGAATATCTATAGGTGTCTGAGGTAACCAAGGATATATAAGCCAAATTTTGGAGGGAAGGTGAAGAAAAGACGATCGAAATGCAAGGAAGGATAAATTCTTTTGATGGTGCTTTCTAAGGTATGTTATTTACGGGTCATCTCACCATTTTCGCTATAACTTTTTTTTTCTATAATGATTCGGACCGTGGAATTTATATTCCATTGAGAAAACATACCCAAGTATATGTGGTAAAAAATTCATCTTTTGGTTCGTTTTATTTTGGGAGTTACACTCCGTGGAAAATAGGGTTTGTGGCTAGTCCTGAAACTAGTAAAAAACAAGTGTTTCGGGTAAAAACATCATAACGTCTTCATAACAGATCCAAATTCAGTGAGACCAAATGTGTTGGTTAGGGTATAGCCTATAGTATTATTTTTAATAGTTTCATATGAATTCAACAAAAATTTTGTGCGGGGCACGCTCTACAACGTCGCTCTCTAGAATAATCCAGAATTAAGCAAGGTATGCCATTTTTGTTGTAACTCCTTTTATGAGAGGTTCCAAGTAGTGACACCTGGAGGAATTACATAAAACACACTGAAGAAAATTTTGTATCAGTTTCATATCTTTATACATTACAGGTTCAAAGTTATGATTACTTCAAGTTAGGTTTGTTGACTAATCCAAAACTAGGCATGTGAGACTAAAGAAAAGTTTGATGAAAA
>JZKD02S0007463.1:160595-208512 GCA_000966675.3 Picea glauca | reverse complement strand
TGATGCATGGTTCAGATTTATTGGTACAGGTTTACAGCGGTATATCTCACAGTGATAGTGTGACAGTGGTTCCATCATTCTACTTCTACTTCAGGGTAGCAGGATGGGGCAAGGATAGGTGGTTGTAGCCACCTTCCGGTTGTAGCCGGAGAACATTGGGGGTTGTAGCCTCCTTCTAGTTGTATGCAGAGAATTGGGGAGTTGGAGCTTCCCTCATGTTGTAGCCTGAGAAACTAGTTGGTTGGAGCCTCCTTCTAGTTGCAGCTAGAAAACAAAGGAAGTTTGTGCTTCTAATGAATGTAATTCTTCAAGACATATAAGAAAAACCATTCCATGGTTTTCTCCCGATTTGGGTTTCCACGTAAAACACTGGTGTATTGTGTATGCGTGTGATTGTTTATTTCTTACTACTCATTATTGGATAATAATTCTACATTGATATAACATTTGAAGAAAAATGATTATAATTACTCTATTACTGATTCACCCCCCCTCTCAGTAATCCAACAGACACACAATCACAGAAGAAGGATTCTCTCCCAGGAGCCACTTATGCCCACTGCTCATAGACTCTCATTCACCACATGTCTGTCCCACCCTAGGAGTATACACTTTCACTGTCACCTGGACAGTCCTTTGGCTGCTAAACCTCCCTTGCCTTGGGCTTCAACAACAGATCAGACTGGAAGTCTCCGAGCTCCGTGGCAGCTACAGGACCCCTTCTAGGAGAACTCACTTCTTCCACACACTCTCTCACCTGGAGAGAGTCACACACAGATTTGAAAACCTGCTTATTCAACCTCAACCACCTCTCTCACCTGGAGAGAATGTTGTATACACAGGCCATACAACCTGTTTCTTTAGTTCCATTCCAACACAAGGAGAACAATAGTAAGACTCAGCAGAGGACGAATGATAGTATCCATTTTCACTTAGCCAAGGGACTGCGTGACCACAACTGTCCGTAGTTAAAAAACACCTAACATGGATGATTATGGTAGGTGCAGGGTTCACAGGACACATAGGAGACTCGACTCAGTCCATGGTTTACCACTGGGTTTCATGGTTTTGGGTTTCAGAACTGCGTGAGGTATGAAACCCTCAGACGCAGATCCAGACAGTTTAGACAACCCATGAAAGACTGGAGGACCAACCCCTGGACTCAAGTTGTGGATGGAGGAATGAAGGACGAACCCCCAACATGGATTATTTCTTTGGTTTTAACTGCATGCATCTAGGTCGACACCTATCTCCCTGGGGATGCAATTTTCCCATCTTTCACACGTTCCCTTTCCAGGAACTTAGGATAAAACATATACATTTTCACATCTTTGGAATAATATTTAATTATTATACCCAAGGACTTAGTACCTCAAGCTTAGCCCCTCTTCCAACCTTTCATCCCCCTCTCCGTTACTCAGGATTTATGGAAGCTTAGTCCCCCATCACTCATTCATCGTGGTCGGTCCACACATAGAGATGTTTTTGTGTTAATACTATGCATAATTACATGTACAAAAATCAGGCTCCTGGCCCTCAACACTTAGGCTCCCTGCCCTAAATAACTCATAAGCCCACTAGCTTATATAAACTTGGCTCACCAGCCTATAAAACAAAATTACAATTCATAATACAATTGGGGCACGTCCTTGGGGTATTACACCTACAACATTCCTTTAATGGATATACTAGTCTATCACTGATTATGCTTGTCAACAAAAAAAATTAACAATCCAAAAAGAAATTCCCTAACACTATCTTCAAGGTCTTGAGACCTAGAATTTCCATTCCAAGAGCAATTTATAACTCTTACAAGATCCCTAAAGTATTCAATAATCGATGGTAATTTAAAAAAAGTTTTAACATATGAAAGGTCTGTTCTCTCATTCGATCCAACGATTTTAAATGAGATCATGTTAACTTTGGAACCTCCATCTAAGTTAGGGTTAACTGACAATGGAGTGTAAAATTAACCAACCATTTATTCCTTACTCGAATAGTCTGCTATCAAGTAGTTTATAATAACCACACCGAAGCATGTAGTTTCCTTCACATGGCCTCCCATACGCCGAGACAACAAATCACTTATGTCCTCACGGTAAGGTACATTGGGTTGGGCTCGAGGTTTTTTCCTCATTTTTGAAAAAGAAGTGATGTTTGGTTGTTTCCTATCTCTCGGCATGCAGTACGGTTCTTGTATTGGACTTCTCGGCTCTTGTCGCTATGTGAGCCCTATGGTATCATTTTCCTTGAATCAGTTCTTGTAAATATTAAAATAACTTGAATGCTACTCCTACTATCATACCTAAGGGATCACTTAACGATTTACCACTCTGGTTATCTCTAGGTAAGGGTTAATCATTGAAGGAAGACATTTTGGGGAAGATGTTTTCTTTTTTTATACATGTATTTTACCCTTATATCACTTTAATAGTTGAATACTTACTCTAAGTATATTTGTAACTTCCAGAGGGAAATCTTAATTTTTTCATTCATTTTCACAACCATGAAGGGCTTCCATTATAGATTAATCTGAACACTGGTAGTATTTGTCCCTCATAGCAATGACGCATTACAGTTGCTACAGGATTCAGAAGTTCTTTTTCTTTACCCAGTCTACTGCCATCAGAGAGTTGGACAATTCAAACTAAATGGGAATCATGCAAGTGTTTTTTGATTATATATAATGACAATAATTATTATTTTCCTTAGGGTAAGGCATCAAGCTTGAAGTAAACAAAGACTAATTTCATGATTTTATTCTTGGTATCTTCTATTAGCTAATATGTACTAATAGATTGTGTTAAAGGAAAGTTTAATGATGTATGACAACTCTAGGGTTCGTCGAGCCCCAAAACTATTTCCTCCTTATCTATGATACTTCTTATGACCACTATAAAAAGATATATCCATCGTAGGGTTTTATTGGAGCATAAATATTTTCACCAAGTATGTGTAATAATCCATAGATATAGAAAAATAAGCAGACGACTCACCCTTAATAAAAGGGTAGAGTTTATTGAATTAATTTTCTAACGATTTGGGTTGACCTTGTTTGTTTAATATATCAATACACATGACTGATCAGATACTTATAAGAGAATGAAATGCTTTACGATTGAAAATATTGTTGGTGAACAATGTCTAGTGTCCAATTTTTTCGTTGAGGAAACCAATCAAAAGTCTCCTATGTATTCATCATTTCATAAGAAATAAATATTTTGAATTTTGTTAGTGTAGTAGACTGTTTACCTCCACTTGTTTTCAATGATTTTCTAATTTCCGGATAAGACTTTACTGCAGTAAGACCATGTAATATTCTCATCTTCGTATTATTGTCATTATCATAATATCATGCTAATCGAGTTTGCCTCAACTACTAATAAAATTCAAATCAAACTCTCGAAGAAGGTTCACAAAAATCATGTTGTTGTGTATTCAAAACTCTGCATATTATTGTTGATTATGATCTTGTATGTCACATTTTTTAAAACTTGGTTATCTTATCACTTTTAATAGTATATTGGTATTTTTATTAAAAATATGTTAATTATATTTAATATTAGTTTTAAAATTATTTTTACCACATAAAAATATACTTTGTTTCTCTTTCCCTATTACTAGATGATAAAAACTAAGAAACCAGAGAATTTGAGAGAATTTGTAAATATGGAGTCTAATTCCATTTAATCATTCATTAAGAGTTTAAAACCATCACTTCATTTTACTTTAATATGCTCTAACAAAGATTTAAATTATTCACCATGGCAGGGACTAGCTACTATGCAGTTATCTCCCTTGTTTGTTAACCTTTAAAGAAACAAAATTTAGTGGAGGCTTGATTCTCGTTTTACATGTTCAAATCCACTCCATGTATACTAATTTTCGGATTTTTTGTGCGTCATAATTTTTTATTATTCTTTGTCTAGGCTAGCAAGACACCAATTTTTTTTTTTTAAGTGAATAGGTTTTTTCTTTTTTTTTTAATAGCTTTAATGTTAATATAAAGAAACAAAATTTAGTGGAGGCTTGATTCTCGTTTTACATGTTCAACTCCACTCCATGTATACTAATTCTCGGATTTTTTTTGCATCATAATTTTTTATTATTCTTTTTCTAGGCTAGCAAGACACCATTTTTTTTTTTTAAAGTGAATAGGTTTTTTCTTTTTTTTTAATAGCTTTAATGTTAATATAAGTTGCATTGTGAAATTTTATAATTTTTTCTCTTATTTACTCCATCCAAACTTCCATTTATTACTAGGTTTCGTTGCATCCATTCTTCTTTTAAGTTAAGTGAGATTTTTCTACCTTATTTCTTGAAACATTTCAAATATTTTAATTATATATATTTTTAATCTCATCCAAGGAAATTGTTGTTAAATTCGTTGATGTAAGGTCTCCCAAGACACTCACCGAGTGCATGTGCTTCTTGGGCAGATTCAACAATAGAATGGATGAAGAGCACAAGGAAGAAGTGATTGGTTGGATGAACAAACACTTTTGGGTGTGAGCTGGGGAACCTTGGGCACATGATGGTGACGCACGACACCAAGGGGACACACACCTTACTTGCCTTAGAATGATTGGTGAAGACTAGGGTTGCATTTGGGAAAGCGCAAGGAAACTTGTAAGCATGCCCAAGGACTGGACTCATCTTCCCTCGGCAACATGGGTGCACCAAAGAGGTTGGATGACCCCATCGACACACCCGCAAGGAGTCACAACGATCGACATGAGAGAACACACAAGGAAAGGGTTGCATACCAAGGAATGGGGTGCACTAGTCCAAGAGACATGAGAGTTGATGGGTGCATGGGTTTCTATGGGGAGGGGAGCAACGTGTCAATTGATTGTGATGATTAGCGAAGGCACATGACACACCTAAGAGACATGATGTTTCACACAAGTGACCCTTAGAGTTCTTATAAGAGCAAGGGTGCACAACCAAAGGAAGGCATGGAAGATTGGAAAAAGATTTGGAGAACCAGTATGAGGAAAGTTTTAAGAACTGAACTGAGGCAGAGTTGCCAATATGGAAGACAATTATCCAAGAGTGGGACGCTCTGGGAGGTTTTGGGGAAGTTTGGAAACATGGGTATGTTGGAGGCATGTGTGAGGCAGAACCAAAATCTATGTTATCTTGGTGAAAATCTACGGTAATGAAGGGATATAAAGTTTGTGGTTGTGGCAACGACTGAGGTGCACCGCAGAAGGTTGCAAAGATAGTTGCGACATAAATCCTTGGTGTGATGAATATATTTAAGAGTGTCTTGGTGAGGTGAGGTGAGTTTTGTGACTCTTCCAAATTTGTAAACCAAGCTGGTAGTGCTCATGTTGTAATTGTTTCACAACAACAAAGACTTAGTCGGGTGTTAGAAACGATTTGTGTTACCGACACTATTACTTTTTTTGTCTTCATTTATTCCACAGTTGTTCTCTTGGTTTCTCATGTTCATGAATGTATGTTTATATTTGAATAAGTGTTAAACTATTAAAAATTGTCTAAGTATACAAGAGTTTCACTAGAGCAGGAGTGTGATTCGTCGGTAGCCTAGAACATAGTATGGGTATGCTCTAGGTGAAGAGGTGTAGTCTAGATGAAATATTATTTGTGTCAAGAAACCAAGTAAGAACCATCATAGTGTCACACACCCTCAGGAGGTGAACGATCACAAAATATAATCATGCGTCTTGTGGGGTCACAACAGGTGGTATCAGAGAAAATTTTGAGAGACAGTTTAGTGCTCTCCACCACTATTACAGCTGAAACAATGGTGGTGGGGAGTTCACTTGTTGAGAAACATTTTGGGAACAAGTTGGTGAGGGTTCGATGAACTGAACCATCATAGAGGAAACCTGAGTGCAGAATTGGTAGTTTATGATGAAATTGATAGGCTGAGTTGCAGACAAAGTCATGACTTGTGAATAGACCTGGGCGCACTCCTTGAGCAGGCCAAGTGCAAAATTCTGAGTGTTAAATGAGAAATTGGGAATGGGGGATGAGCACATGACTATTGGAGAACTTTTCATAATCCCACACATAGATTTAAATGCAGGGGCAGTTGGACGCAGGCTGTGGTGAACAGTTCGACAAGGTGGGATGTTCCATCAAAGTGGTTTGAGCATAGTCCTATGTGCATATGTATACCATGGGAGAAGTTCGTAAGGGTGATCCAAGAACTTTTATGTGTAGATGACCATAGGAATCATTGCAAACTTGGGAAAGCATGGAGGAGTTGCACACAACTCTTGAGAAGACCATGTGATGAGGGTTTGGTAAAGAAATGGATGGTGCAAGTGACGAAACTTGGAAGGTCAAGAGAGACAATGTAACTCAATGATTCAAGAAAATCCAAGAGGCTTTGGAGAGGATGGATGAATTCAATGCACTGATAGAGTCCAAGATCAAAAGACTGAAGGCATTGATAGGGGTGGGACTGATAATTTGGCACCAGATGCAATGGGAGAACTTGGGGAGTGTCAAGAAATGAGAGACCCTTCCACACTAATCCTAGCAGAAGAGAAGAAGAATTTAATCAAGAACGCAAATGACACAAGAAATCACACAGAACACAGATTTTACCCTGGAAACTCTAAACCGAGAAAACCAACATTCCTTTGAGCATTCTTCTCTCTTGTTCTCTTATTCAATATGAATAAAAGGTTACATGTCTAACCTTGGTACACACCTAAGACACAATTGACATCATACCCTCTTTCCTATGCAAGAACAACCTTGTAGCCAATCTGGATTACATATGCATGACCAACAAATTACATATAAAGATTTCTCTAAAGACTGTTTACCCTAAGATTCATCGATTAGCCTTTATGGCCTTACAACACACCTATTTATAGGCTTTACAATAGAAAAAACCCTAAATATTGGCACCCAAAAAGGGTTATAGATCCATGCATATCATTGGATACAAACCTCATAAATCTTGGGATTCTGTTACAGTTGACTCCAATTTGGATTACTAGTCGACTACTGGTAGGACTTCATTCGGTCTCTAGTTGGTCGTCTCACACTCGCACTTCGACCTCTTTTTGGTTGACTTGTCGTCGATATCTTCGACTTTGAATTTACCGAGTTGAATCCCTCTACCTTTGACTTATTTTCAATACAACTTGACCTTGACATTCTTCGATCCACATTGACCTTTGACCGTTAGTCGATCTACCTCGACTGGAATTTCACTACAAAGAGTATAACAACCCAGCATTCTCCCACTTGTTGTCTTCTTTGCTGAAAAAGGAGATTCCTAAAATTTCATTCATAGACCTAGGGAAACAATTCCCATTACCTCTCTACACCTAAATAACTTCACAACACTCACAGACTTGGTCAACGAGTCTGTTATGTTTTCCAACATGTCTACTTTATCTAGCAACACCTTGTTATTTTCCACCATATATCTTATGAAATGGTATTGTACATCAATATTCTTAGTCTTTGAATGATAAGCATGGTTCTTTGCCATAAATATTGTGCTTTGACTGTCGCAACTTACCTTCATAACTTTCTTCTCAAAATTGATTCCTGAACACATCCTTTGCATCCATACTGGTTTTGTGCTTCCATGAGTGGTTGTTGTTAGCACCAACATTTTTTTAGTTAGAATCAGTCCTAGATGAGTCATGGTTCATGTGTCGAAGAGTGTAAGGTTAGGTACTGAGCAAAGAATGGGTCGAGGTCAGCAAGTGGTGGATCTGGCCCTTGGAGTCGAGAAGGGGCATCATAACTAAACATGTGCGAATTGTAATGGTCTTTTTCCCAAAAGGTGGGTCCTGTCAAAAAGAGGGAATTTACGTACCAGAGGTCGAGGCAAGTTGTTAGAGTAAAGGTCACATCGGTAGATATAACGACCATCATCACCTCATTATGAAGTTAGAAAGGTTAAGAAATCACAACACTCATATCACATATACTCTGTAGCTCTTAACATCTGTATTTTTCACACTTCAAAGTGTACCCATCATGCGAGTTTGCTGCCAAAGCCTTAGCCCGCTCCAAAAATTCTCGTCACCATGGATTCAATGTCCTCTGTCATGATTCAATCCCTCTCCCATTAAATTATAAATACCAGTCACCCTGAGTGCTTCTCTTTTACCATTCGAGTTTGTGCATTGTCTGTGATTTTTCCTGTAAGTCCCGAGTCTCTTCACTGTGAGAAAGTCGGTTGCCATCAACTATGTCATGAAACTATTCAATCAAGATTGCTGCATCTCCTCCATATTCAGTCATGGTGTGAATCCTGTTGGAGTTTTCCATGAGCTAGTCTGTCAAGTGACAATTTCTCTCACAGTCATCCTTTCTTCCTTAGAATATTTCCTTGTTGCAGCTCCATGCCTCCATGCTCGAATTTTTTGTCGTGCTTCACTACTGTGACAAGCGTACCATTATCATTTATCACATCGTCAGCCTGTTTCCATGCCTATTAAAGTCTTCATTGCGCTTGGCATCTACACAGTAAAATCCTAGAGTTATTTTCACTTGTCGCACAAAAATTATGCCACTGCCACTTTGACAGGTGTCTGCGAGGCATATCATTCTCCATTTGTTGCGTGAAGCGGGTGTCATCTTTCATTACTGCGCGCGCAAAACAAATACACATTTGCATCATGAAAACAACCCCAGACATAAGGAAGAAGGTTTGAAGTGGAAGAGTTGTGAGGCCTGAACCTCAGGACTTAGAGTTAATCAACAAGGATCCAAATGTCAGGGCATATTTTGAACAGGTTAGATGTATGCGCTATTGTGAGAAAATTCAAGGATACAACGTGAAACTAGCTGAATAGTTCGCTCTCAAATTTAATGGGTTCCATGCAGTCATTGCAGGAATCACATTTCGGGTGACAGAGGAAACTTTGTCAGCCACGACGGAGATCCCTTCACGTGGTGAAAGGTTTTCTAAGGGCACGCCTTTAGTCATATCATGTTGTGAACAATTCATCAAACCAAACTTCCTGAATGGAAAAATCAGAGTGGGTGTTCCGAGTCGGTATCTATGGAAGCCTGTCTAGAAACTTGAAAAGGTGATTAGAAGGTATTTCACCTGTGAAAGAAGGTTTGACATAATATACCCATATCGCATTAGGATGTTGATGCATTTCATAGGGAAGAGGCCTTTGAACTTACCTTTATTTTTTCACTAAAGTCTAGGAGAAATGGAGGACAACGTCTAGGCCGAAGTGGACAAGCCAGCGAATAACTTATCCCATATCTCATTAATGAAGTTGTTGGTAGTAGAGGAATTGAGATGGTTGGGCAAGGACTGGGACTTGTTTATGTTTTCAACTGACGTCCCCAGGGGCCCCAAAGGAGATCCCCCTCTACCCATGAGAGAAACAACATATCACAGAGCGGAGGCAAGAATAGAGGGGGATGTAGGAAAAGGAAAGACAGTAGAAGGATTGTCATCCCAATATCCAGTACCCTGAAAAAGAGGTAGGTCAAGGTTGATCAAGAAGCCTAAGGAGACCTAAGCTCCAAATGAATCACGCACCCAATCTCTTGCTGAGAAGTTACTCGTGCGCATTGTTCAACTAGAACCTATTGAGGTTTCAAGATGGGAAATTAGTGAAAGACGAAGAAGGTTGGACACTGAAAGCATGGAGGTTTAGGACCCGTCACAATAGTTAAGCAAGCACAACTCGTTATTTTCGAGTTGTACCAGGAGAATAGAGAATTGAGAAAGAAGTTAGTGGAAAAGACTATAGAAACAACAAAGTCGCAGAGCCGAGAAGCGAATGTGAATTGGCTCAAGAAATAGCTTAGAGAAGTGCAAGATGTGATCATTCAACTACGTTAGGAGCAGAGGATGTCAGAGGAGAGAATCGCGGTGCACTTTAAGGAATGTGGAGCGACCATGGAAAATGTTCTCGCGGCTCTGGCCAGTGCTCAAACGAATCTAAAAGGGAATGCAATATTACAGATATAGGTGAATAATATGAAAAGGTGAAACTGGTCTCTTAGGAAAACTCTTAGAGTATCAAGACTGTAGGTGAGGCCAGAAAAATAATTGACTCGACCTCGTTTTTCTATTTTTGAATGTGGCACAAAATCTCTCTCTCCTCATGTCATGTTTCCTTCCAGGAAGCAAGGAATTTGACGAGTACCCAAGCTGTGGATATATGTTGCACGGATGCTGTAAACCCACCTGTCGAGAAGGACACGTGTAGGTGAAACACATAATAGTTTTGAAGGACATGCGTGGCCCCCCCAACTATCGTCTCCATCTGGAAGGAATGAGTGACAACCCATAGTCATCTTCCATACCAACTCACCACATACACACTACGTCCAGTGATCGTGTGGCAACAACCAAAGTCCGTTACATCGGGTGGAAGAACTCTAATAGGGTGGTCGATCATTTGGGTGACCACTCAAAGGAGAAATGTCAGCGCATCACCTTCTAATGATTGAATCTTGTTTATGACCGAATGATCATGATAGAGACCTCGATTATGATTGGTTGTAGTTGGGTTCCTATTCTTAGTAAGTCCTATTCGAAAGATTATCTGGCAGGGAATAACCAAAATTGAAATTCTAGGAGTAGTAGTTTGGAGCATGGAAGCCCAAGGGGTGCAACTCTTTCTATATATTGCATCTTTTCAATGTAAGCCAGGTTGGTTGGAAAAGTAGTGTAGACAGTAGACTATTGAATGCAATTTTTGAACCCAATTGAAATATAATTCAAAGGTCCCGAGGCTTTGACGAAAAGATTCTAATGGTGGTGGTTTGATGTATTGTAATCTCTTCTATGTATGTACTTCATGTTTTTTTTTTTATATCCATGTCTTTACTCTATTTAAATTGGAATGTTTAATAAGTCTAGAATTCATCACGCGGTGCTTTATACTTCTCCATTTAAATTTATGTGTTTTCTTCTAAGTAATTTAGAATTCATCTTGAATGGTTCTCTGAGTTGCTTTATGTACTTTTTCTCTCACTACACACAATGACATTTGAGTTGATACTATTGCCTACATAGCCTTTATCCTTTTAAAGTTTAAGTTACCAAGTCATTTATTTCCCTCACTTTCTAGAATTGGACTCCATGGCCCAAGGTTCTGTATTTCCTTGCCAATAGAACCAGAAACATTTCACAAACACAATAAATCTAGCCGAGAATTCAAATCCATTATATATTAGAGACTAAGTCTCAGAGAGATCCCTCTCTTGGTCAGAAAGGCCAGTTTCCGGTCTTAAAGTTGGTATATAGGTTACCTCTATCATTTTTTTTCTCAGCCAAGAAAATTTATAGAGTGCTAACATCTTTGCGTCATTGTTGGGGACTGAATTGAATAAAAATTTCCCTTAGAAAATGACTAAATCTATAGTTTTGACCCTTGAGGGTGAAAGTGGGTCATGCGTCTATATTGGCTGAAATCATTTTACCCTGGCGACTCCAGTAAATGAGACTAGTGGCATAGAGTAGTAAGAATTAGTAATCCTGGTTCCGAATAAAGTTTATACCAGATCCAACCCTGATATAGAAACTATAGCACCTGTGTCTGATCGAGAAAAAATTATGCGCAAAGAGAAGGAGTAGATACTAGACTCATTCTATTACCTGGACATAAACCTATCTTTACCCAAGGACAAAGTAAAAAGCATTGAAGACCTTGACTTCGATACATTGTTCAAACAAACTTTGTTCAGGTCTAAATCAGAATCCTACTTGGATGAAATAGTCTTCGACGAGAAGAAGTTCCAATCTGCAATACCAACCAAACCCTCGTGAGCTGCTATAATCTCCACTCAGACCATCCAGCCAGTCCAAAACCATCCTAGAGTTATGGCTGCCAGATTCACCCCTCTTGCCTTACCAACCCAACTACATGATTTTCCCCAGAACTATAATCATAGGATCAAGTTATATGATGTCGAAAGAAATGCTTCTACCCAAAATCCCTTGGATCGATTTAACGATTTTGTTAACCTATAAGAGGTTGATCATGAGGATGTGAAAATGATATTGTTTGCGTAGAGCCTCTCAGGAAAGGTCCAAAAATGGTTCAAATCCCTTCGAGCAACGAGCATCCCTGATTTTGTAGTGTTTGAAACGTTGCTTCTTGTCAGATGGGGTGACAAAAAGAATCCTCTGTAATTACTG
Organism: Picea glauca; assembly: GCA_000966675.3. NCBI lineage: Eukaryota > Viridiplantae > Streptophyta > Pinopsida > Pinales > Pinaceae > Picea > Picea glauca. The sequence goes on along the minus strand of JZKD02S0007463.1, from coordinate 196,388 downwards.
ACTCAGTATAAGAACATAAAAATATCACCAGAGGAAATGGTGCAAGATTTTTCAGCCAGATTCATGAAGGTTTATAATTCAATCCCCACGGAAGTCAAACCACCTCCTAAAGCTTGTCAACTTCGATACGTTGATTCCTTCGACAATGATTTCGACTTGTTGTTGAGAGAAAGAATATCTAATACTTTAGGTGCCATGATGAGAAACACAATCGAAGTCAAAGTAAATCTGATGGCGTCGGGAAAGATCAATCAAAATTTTGACAAAAATGGCAAGAATCCCTAAGGAGACGTGCAACCCTCTACGTCTCGATCGTCAAATGAAAAGTTTGATTTGACGATGAAGAATATGGAGAAGCTTATGGAAATGTTTTCCATGGACAACAAGCCCGCCACCAGGGAGAAAAATGATTTCCATCCCAGAAATAAAAAATTTAGAAGGGCTCCAGTCCCGCAGATCAAGCTGAGGGACCAGAGGGATCAAGGTGATCAACAGATAAGACCCACTTTCCAAAAAACCTACGCAAATGAAGACTTTGATTATATGATCCAAGAAAAGATGCATTGCTGTGATGATATGAATACACACGTGTTCTTAACAAAGGGAGAATACGATCAATTCATGGACACGAATGATGGTTTTATGATAGAGACTAATGACACACTGTATTCAAAAACATAAGAGTTCAAGAAGAGATATCACAATGCAATCATGTAGTTTCAAAAGAAATACAACCTTAGGAGTAGAAAGACGTCTGTAGAGACTTCGCAGACAAATCAGATAAAGGAACCTCAGGTGAATACTCCTTCCTCAAGCCAACAAAAGAAATACAATCCAGCAAAGGACGTGACAGAGAAAGGAATGCCAAAGGAAGGATCCTTAAATAAAGCGTCGGAGGCGAGTAAGGAAACAAGCATCAAAGAGGTAGATAAACCTCCTCCTCCTTTCAATTTTGAGAATGAAATGGCCAAAATCAAAATATCTGTTCCTTTTAACGAGATAATCAATAACAGAGAGTATATGGATCAGATCATTAAGATGTTAAATATGGAAGAGGCTCCCGACACCGTGAACATCCAGGATGACCACCCTGCCATCTTATTTGATCAATGCATAGAAGAAACTAGTGATACTGAGGGCGTTCCCCCTTTCTATGTCAGTATCAAAATTCATGACATGACTTTGCATAATGCCATGTTGTATTCGGGAACGTCACATAATCTCATGCCAAAGGTGGTCATGGATGAGTTGGGCTTGGACGTCACCCGACCTTATAAAGATCTTTTCTCTTTTGACTCAAGAAAGGTGAAATGTTTGGGTCTGATTAAATATTTGTTCATGTCGTTATATCAAATTTCATCGAAGAATTTGTTCATGGATGTGGTGGTGGACGACATTCCCCCAAAATTCAGCATGGTTTTATCCAGATCATGGGCCGCGAAATTAAAGGGAACCTTGCATATGGACATGTCTTATTCTACCATCCCTATTTTTGGCCAAGAGAGGAAACTGTACAGAGAGGCTCTTCTCAAGTACATGGTGAGTAGAAAAACCCAACCAAATAATCATCCTATCTACTCTGTTGACACCAAAATTGGCTCCTCTATTTTTGACAATGACTTAAGTTTTGAAATAGGGGAGCTAACAACTTTCATGACTGTTGAGGATAAGGCCGTGCGTTGAGCGGAGGAATGCACAAATCAGGGAAACCGTGTGGAAAATGAAATGTGGAATATGAGCTTCGACGAAGCTATCATAAAATAATGAGTAGGATCCAGTGTATGGATAACTCCTCTCAAAGTGGGCTCAAAGATATGCTCTTACAAGCTCACCTTTGATTGTACAAACAATATGGACGAGTATGAGGCGCTAATTTTGGGTTTGAGAACTTTAAAGGAATTAGGCACTAAGAGGATAGTTGTGCATGGAGACTCTGAGATCATCATAAATCAAGTGAAGGGTATAAACCAGTCCAAGCACCCCAGACTAAGAGCATATAGAAATCTAGTGCTAGACCTCCTCGAAGATTTCTCGAAGTATAATTTGTCAGTGATCCCCAGGGGGAAAAATCAAATTAAAGATGCCCTGACCACCTCAACTTCAGTGTTTCAAATTCCAATTTTTCCAAATAGGAAGTATGAGATCGAAGTCAAACACAGGCTTGTAGTACCTGATAACATCAAATATTGACAAGTGTTTGAAGATGACAAACAGGTGGAGAGGTTCCTCCAAATGAGTGACAAGTTCGCTAATGTGAATAACAATGATGAGTGTTGTTGTGAAGAGGATGAAGACACAACTGCGTGCAGTAAAAACGAACCCTTTCAGAACTAGATATATGGAAGGGATACAATGCAACTTAAAAAAAACATTATCCCCAAAGGTTTGTTTCCTTTAGAAAAAATGTTTGATGAAAATGACATAGCTAGAAATCCCAGAATCACTACAAACGATGAAGATATCGAGGATTGCAACATCGCGACTCAAGAGAATCCTAAGATAATAAAACTATCAAATACACTCAGTCCGGAGATCAAGCAGAGATATATCAACCTCATGAAAGATTTCCTTGACATTTTTGCATGGAGTTATGAAGACTTGAAAGTCTATGACACTAGAGTAATTCAACACATGATTCCCATAAAGGAAGATAAAAAATGTTTCAAGCAAAAGATGAGATGGATCAACCCCCTGTTGCTGCCATTGATTGAAAAGGAGGTAAAGAAGTTATTTGATGCCAAAATTATTGTTTCTTTGATATTTTCAAAGTGGGTGGCCAACCTGGTGCCTATAAGGAAGAAGAGTGACGAAATAAGGTTAGGCGTGGATTTTCAGAACCTGAACATAGTGTCACTCAAGGAAAACTACCCGCTTCCCAAGATGGATTACATCTTGCAGAAGGTAGTTGGATCCCAGAAAATGTCAATGCTGGATAGTTTCTCTGGTTACAATCAGATCATGGTGCACTCAGACGACTGGGAGAAGACAAACTTTATGACATCGTGGGGTACATTCATGTATGAAAATATACCTTTTGGGCTTATGAATGCTGGAGAAAATTTCCAAAGGGCCATTGATATAGCATCTGCTGAAGAGAAAGACAAGTTTATCATGATTTACTTGGACGACATCACGGTGTTTTTTTATTTCAAAGACAAATATCTTGAACATCTAAAGAAGGTCTTCTAGAAATGAAGAGAGTTTGGCATGTCTTTAAATCCAAAAAAATAAAATTTTGGGATGCAAGAAGAAAAATTGTTGGGGGAGATCATCTCAAAGGAAGGCATAAATATAGACCCCAACATGGTGAAAGGGATTATGAATATCAACACTCCTCGGAGCAAGAAAGAGGTGTAGTCTTTCCTGGGAAAGGTGAATTTTCTAAGGAGGTTCATTCCAAATCTAGTCGAAATTATAAAGCACGTGACGAGTATGCTTAGGAAAGGTAATGAGATAAAATGGACCCTCGAAGCCAGGAATTTGTTTGAATACATCAAGGTGGAACTGACCAAAGCTCCCATATTATCTAGCCTATATTTCACTAGGGATTTTATCTTATTTCCCTTCACCTTAGAATACACCATCGTTGGCATCCTATTACATAAGGATGAGAAGAATTTCGAAAAGCCTATAGCCTATTTCAGCAGGACATTGAGAAACTCCCCACTAAGGTATGATATCATGGAAAAAAAGGGTACACCTTAGTGAAGACCCTCGAGGAATTTAGGACTTATATACTGCATTCCTGCATCATTTCTTATTTGCCTAACAATTCCGTCAAGGATATCCTGACTCATCCTAAACCTGAGGGGAGAAGGGGTAAATGGATCACAGTCATGCTAGAATATGACCTTTAAATCAAGCCTACAAAGACGATTAAGGGTTAGGGGCTTGCAAAATTGATGGCACAGTCGAACTATGATGTTTTGGGAATAAATTTAATTTTTGATCTGTCAGAGAACCTGGAAGAAGAAGCAACCCCACACGTATCTCAAAAATTCATAGATTTGCCTTGGTATGCTGAAATTATTTAAGTATTGATAAATTTACAAGATCCTCCAAGGTTGAGCAAAACCAAGGCCAGGTTTTTGAAGTTGAAGGCGACTAAGTTTTCATCCTAGATAACTCTCTGTATTGGAAGGATCCATGAGGGATCTTGCTAAATTGTTTGTTGGAAAAAGACACATAACAAGATATCAAGGAGTTCCACAAAGGGGACTACAGGGGGCATCATTACTAGAAGACCACCGCACACAAAATATTGAGGGTAGGATTTTATTGGCCCAGTATTTTTGCAGATGTATCAAGGAAGTTTCCATTTGCCACAAATGCCAAATATTCAATGGAAAAATAAAGCTGCAACCTCTGTCATTAAATCCTATCTCTGTTGAAGAACCATTTATGCAATGGGGTCTAGATTTTATAGGAGAAATCCATCTGCCATCCTCATCTCAACATAAATGGATACTAACAGCCACAGAGTATTTCACCAAATGGATTGAAGTGGTCCCCATAAGACAAGATACCAACACAGTTATCATTCAGTTCCTGGAGACCAATATCTTGTCTAAGTTCGGGTGCCCTGTCAAGATCATCACAGATAAGAAGCAACGTTCAAGTCCAAGAATATGGAAAAGTTTTGTAACGATTACAACATAACCCTGGGACATTCTGCGAATTATTACCCACAGGGTAATGGATTGGCAGAATCATCCAACAAAATTTATCTACGCATTATGGGCTGACATAATCACTACCAAAAAGTCCATCTCCACATCACCTTTCCAAATTGTATATGATGCGAAGGTAGTTTTCCCCACCTCGTTGGGATTTCCAGTCGGGAGGTTGTTGCAAGAGAAAGAGGCCGAACCAAACGACGCTCAGAGGAAGATAAACCAATTGGTTCACACACAACAAATGAGGGAAGAAGTTTTCAACCGGTCACAACTTCACCAAGAAAAAATGAAGAAGATTTTTGACAAGCACACTAAGCAGGAGGATTTCAAGGTAAATGATCTGGTGCTGAAGTGGGACACAAGGAATGAAGACAAAGGGAAGCATGGAAAGTTTTATCATCTTTGGATGGGGCCTTTCAAGATTGTTTTGTATCAAAGGAACAACACATATTTGCTACAAGAGGTTAATGGAGAACTCATTGGTGGGGTACCTCTGAAAGGCAGGTTCCTTAAACACTATCTAGTTTATTATGGTCTATTTCAATCTTTCATGTCATTGTAAACAACCATTTTTTATGTTTTCAAAGAAGACGTTTCAAGTCAGTAGTCAACAGAAAATTGAAGCCCAAAGTGAAGGCCCTAAGTTTGTGCTAAGCCTAGTCATGAATATGTCAAGACGGTCTAGGGTGAGTCCTTTCCATTGTTTTAGAGTCTGAAAATCAAATAAATCCCAATGGTCAGGCACCTGGTCTATTGTTCTTTTCCACCTCACCAGGAGGATAGCATCCCCATTGGAGTTAGTTGTTAGCACCATCATTGTTTCAGTTAGAGTCAGTCCTAGATGAGTCATGGTTCATGTGTCGAAGCATGTGAGGTCAGGTACTGAGCAACGAATGGGTTGAAGTCAACAAGTGGTGGATCTGGCCCTTGGATTCGGGAAGGGGCGTCATAATTAAACATGTGTGAATTGTAAAGGTATTTTTCCCAAAAGGTCTGGTCTTGTCAGAAAGAGGGAATTTACGTGCCAGAGGTCGAGGCAAGTTGTTAGAGTAAAGGTCACATTGACAGATATAACAACCATCGTCACCTCATTATGAAGTCAAAAAGGTTAAGAAATCATGGCGCTCATATAAAATATACTCTGCAACTCTTATGATATATACTTTGCACACTTCGAAGTGTATCCATTATGCGAGTGTGCTGTGCAAATCTTCAGCTTGCTCCAAAAATTATCCTCACCATGGATTCAACGTCCTCTATCATGATTCCATTCCTCACCCGTTCAATTATAAATACCAGTCACCTTGCATGCTTCTCTTTTACCATCCGAGTTTGTGCGTTGCCTTTGATTTTTCCTACAACTCCTGAGTCTTTTTGCTGCGGGAAAGCTGGTTTCCATCAGCTATATTGCAAACTTGTTCAGTCAATATTTACACATCTCATCCGTATTCATTCATGGTTTGAATCTTGTTGGATTTTTCCACGAGCTACTCTATCAGGTGACAGTTTCTCTTGTAGTCATCCTTTCTTCCTTAGTGTATTTCCTTATCGCAGCGCCATACCTCCACGCCTGAATTTTTTTTCGTGCTTCCCTACTATGACGAGCCTATCATTATCATTTATCACAACGTCGACATGTTTCTGTGCCTAAAGTCTTCATAATGCCCGACATCCGTGCAATAAAATACTAGAGTTTTTTTCTCTTGTCGTGCAAACATTTCTTCATTTCCACAATGACAGGTCTCTCCAAGGCACATCACTCTCCATTTGTTGTGTGAAGAGGGTGTCATATTTCATTACCGTGCGCACAAAAAAAATACACGTTTGCATCATGACAACATCCCCATACATTAGGAATAAGGCGTGAAGTGGTAGAGCTCTGAGGACCGAACCTTAGGACTTGGTGTTAATCAACGAGGATCCAAATGTCAAGGAATCTTTTTAACATGTCGATTGTATGCACTATTTCTAGAAAATCCAAGGATACAACGTGAAACTAGATGAACAATTATCTCTCAAATTTAATGGGTTCCATGTGGTCATTGTGGGAATCATATTCTTGGTGAGGGAGGAAAGTCTGCCAACCGCGATGGATATCCCTCTGCATGGTGAAAGGTGGTCTAAGGGCATGCATTTAGACGTATTATTCTATGAATAATTCATCAAACCAAACAACCTGAATGGGAAAATCAGAGTGGGCATTCCGAGTCAGTATCTACGGGAACCTTTTCAGAAACTCCTAAGGTGATTAGAAGGTATTTCACCTGTGAAAGAAGGTCTGACAGAATATACCCACATCACATCAGGTTATTGATTCATTTCACAGGGAAGAGGCCTTTGAACTTACCTTTATTTTTTCACCAAAGTCTAAGAGCAATGGCAGACAACGTCCAGGCCGAAGTGGACCAACTGAAGAAGAAATTATCCCATACCTCATTAATCAAGTTGTTGGTAGTCAATAAATTGAGATGGTTGGGCAAGGACTGAGACTCTTTTTTGTTTTCAGCCGACGTCCCCAGGGACCCCAAAGGAGGACCCCCTCTACCCACGGGGGAAACAATAGAGGGGGCTGTAGGAAAAAGAAAGACGGTAGAAGGCTCATCATCCCAACAGCTAGTACCCCGAAAAAGAGGTAGGCTAAGGTTGATAAAAAATTTCGAGGAGACCCAAGCTCCAAAGGAACCGCGCACCTAATCTGTTGCCGATAAGTTACTTGTGTGCGTTGTTCGGCTAGAACCTATCGAGGTTTCAAGTCGATAAATCAGTGAAATATGGAGAAGGTCAGACAATGAAAGCATGGAGTTTCAGAAGCTGTCACAAGAGCTGCAACAAGTGCAGCTTGATATTTCCAAGTTGTACCAGGAGAACAAAGAACTGAGAAATCATTTAGCATAAAATACTTTTGAAACAACAACGTCGTAGAGCTGATAAGGGTATGCGAATTGGCTCAAGAAACAGCTCAGAGAAGCGCAAGATGTGATCATTCAGCTGCACGAGGAGCAGAGGATGGGAGAGGAGAGAATTGCAGAGCACTTCAAGGAATGTGGATTGGCCATGGAAAACGTTCACACGACACTGGCCAGTGCTCAATGAATCTAAAAGGGAACATGGTCTTACAGAGACAGGTGAAGAATTTGAAAAGGAAAAACTAGTCTCTTAGGAAAACACTTAGAGTATCAAGACTACAGGTGAGGCCAGAAACATAATTGACCCAACCCCATTTTTGTCTTTTTGAACGTGGAACGAAATATCTCTCCCCTCATGTCCTATTTCCTGCTGGGAAGCAAGGAATATAATGGGTACCCATGCTATGTATATACATAGTGTAGATGTTGTAAATCCACCTGCCGAGAAGGAAAAGTGTAGGCGGAACACATAACAATTTTGAAGGAGATGCGTGCCCCCCCGACCGTCATCACCATATGGAAAGCATGAGTGACAATCCACATTCATCCACCATACCAACTCGCCACATGCACACTATGACTAGTGATCGCGCGACAACAACCAAAGCCAGTTACATTGGGTGGAAGAATTCTGATAGGGTGCTCGATCATTTGGTTGACCACTCAAAGGATAAACGTTGACGTATCACCTCCTAATTATTGAATCTTGCTGATGATCGGACGATCATGATAAAGGCGTTAGTTATGACATGATTGGGTGTAGTTGGGTTCATATTCTTAGTAAGTCCTATTCAAAAGATCATCTGGCAGGGAATAACCAGAACTGAAATTCTAGGAGTAGCAGTTTGGAGCATGGCAGCCCAAGGGGAACAAATCTTTCTATATATTGCATATTTTCAATGTAAGCCAAGTTGGTTGGCAAAGTAGTGTAGACAATAGACTATTGAATGTAATTTTTGAACCTGATTGAAACATAATGAAAAGGTCCTAAGGCTTTGATGAAAAGATTCTAATGGTGGTGGTTTGATGTATTGTGATCTATTATATGTATGTACTTCCTATTTTCTGTATATCCGTGTCTTTACTCTATTTAAATTGGAACGTTTAATAAGTCTAGAATTCATTGTGTGGTTCTTTAGACTTCTCCATTTAAACTCCTAGGTTTTCTTCTAAGTAATTTAGAATTCATCTTCAATGGTGCTCTGAGTTGTTTTATGTACTTTTTCTCTCACCACACACAACAACATTTGAAGTGAAGACCATTTCCTCCTTATCCTTTATCCTCTCAAAGTTTCAGTTACCAAGTCATTTATTTCCCTTGCTTTCTGTAATTTAACTCCATGGCCCAAGGTTTTGTATTTCCTTGCCAATGGAACCAGAAACATTTCACAAATGCAATAAACCTAGCCAAAAATTCAAAGCCATTATCTGTTAGAGACTAAGTCTTAGAGAGAGCCCTCTCTAGATCGGAAAGGCTAGTTTTTGGTCTTAAACTTGGTCTGTAGGTTACCTCTGTCATTTTTTTTCTCATCTAAACAAATTTATAGAGTGCTAACAAATGCCATGTATTCATATTCTATTGTTGACAAGGCTACAACTGCTTGTCACTTACTCATCCAGCTTATTTCTCCACCGAACATCCTGAAGACATATTTGTTGGTCGACCTCCATGGATCTAGATCTCCAACTCAGTCGACGTCGACAAAGCCATGTACATTTAATTTACCACTATCACCTCCAAGTCTTCCTTGGTAGCATATAGCATAGTCCTTCGTGCCACATAAATACTTGAATACTCTCTTGACAATTGTTCGATGCTCCTTGCTAGGTGTCGACATGTACCTTCTCAACACTCCCACTACATGGGAAATGTATGGTCGAGTGCAAACCATCACATACATTATACTACCAACAACACTTGAATAGGGAACATGTTTCATATCCTCTATTTCTTCTTGTATCTTTAGACACTACTCAGTGGTAAGCCTTTCTCCCATAGGAATTGACACGTTCACCGGTTTGCAATCCTACATGTTGAACCATTTCAAAATTGTTTCAATATACTTCATTTGATTCAACCAGATCTTTCTAGTGGTTCTATCTCTCTTAATATCCATTCCCATAATGAAGTTAGTTGCACTGAGATCCTTCATGTCGAACTTGGAGGATAGTTGTTTCTTCACCTCCTTTATTGTGTCCATGTTGTTTCCAATCAGCAACATGTCATCAACATACAAAGCTACATATATGAAACACCTACCTTCTTCCTTGGAATATATGTGATGATCAAATTTTATTCTCATAAATCCCAAACTAAGGATGTATGTGTCAAAATTCTAGTATGACATCATTGGCAATTTATTTAGACCATAAAGGGATCTTTTCAGTTTGCACACCAACTCTTGCTTTTCGTTTACTAAAAATTCTTCAGGATGTTTCATGTATATTTATTCTTGTAGGTCCCCATGTAGGAGTGTTGTCTTCACATCCATCTGTTCTATTTCTAGATCGAATGTTGCAACCAGAGAAATTAGTACTCTAATGGAAGTTAGTTTTGCAACAAGGGAAAAAATCTCACTGAAGTCAACTCCCTCAACTTGGGAATAACCTTTTTCTACCAATCGATCTTTGAACTTATCGACTTGTCCTAGGACATTCATCTTCTTATTGAATACCCACTTGCTACCGATGAGCTTTCTTCCACTAGGTAACTTGACTAGATCCCATGTCTCATTCTTGTGCAAGGATTCCATCTCTTCGACCATGGTGTCCTTCCAGAGTTTACCCTTTGTCGAGTCGACTGCCTCACCGAACGACTTGGGCTCATCGTTGATGGCAGTTAACATGAATGCAGAATGAAAGTCAGGAAGACTATACCTTTCAACTGGTTTTCTTATTCTTTCTAACCTCCTTACCATCAGAGTCTGTTGTTCCACCTCTTCTTCAGATTCAATTGACTCATTTGAATCATCTTCTTTGTTCCTCAATTCAAACTGCACTGTCTCAGGATTATTCTCGGTTTAAAAAAATTATTCAGGCTCGAACTTACCTCTGACTTCTATGAAGACCACATCTTGAATATACACCATTCTCCTTGATGCAATATCCCAGAGCTTATATCCTTTCATTCCTTCTTTATATCCAATGAAAATACATTTGAATTCCTTCTTGTCCAACTTGCTCCTATTTTCCTTGGGAACATGCACAAATGCATCACAACCAAATGATGTGCTATTGAAGTCTTCTTACCTGACCATACCTCATGTGGAGTCATGTCGAGTAGCACTAGCGAAGGAGACATATTCACCAGGTATCTTGTAGTGTTGACTACCTCTACCTATAATTCTTGTGTGATCCTAACACCACTGAGGATGTTCCTTGCCTTATCCATTAATGTTATGTTCATTCTCTTCGCAACTCCATTTTGTTGTGGGGTATATGGTGTGGTATTTTGGTGTGCTATGAAACAATGCTTACATAACTGATCAAATTATTTTTCATAGAATTCACCACTGATGTCAGTCCTAAGAAATTTAATCCTCTTCTCTGTCTAGTTTTCCACAAGAGATTTAAACTCATTAAATCTCTCGAAAACCTTTGATTTCTTCCTCAAGAAATATATCTATGTCTTCCTCGAAAAATCATCTATGAAGGAGACATAATACATGGATCCACCAAGTGAAGGCACTGTAATCGGGCCAAACACATCACTATGAACCATTTATAGAATCCCATTTTCCCTTGTCCCTCTAGATGGGAACCTCACCCGACTTTGTTTTCCATATATGCAATGTTCACAAAATTCTACCTCTAAACCACATTCAGGAAACCCTTCAAACATACCTTTGTTGTGCATAGCTCGAATTCCTTTTTCTCCAATGTGTCCCATCCTCTCATGTAATAACCTGATCGGGTCGGTTTTATCATGTCTGATCAAGTCTGATTGTACTGACTTAGCTCTATTGGGGTCAAGTTGAGTCGCAGTCGAGTTGATTTCAAGAGAAATGATGTTGTTGCATCCAATCAAGTCGACATTCCCTAAGACCTTGTATAGGGTGCCAATCTGAACTCCTTTCATTAAGACCATCATACCTCTGATTATCTTCCCTGAATCCTTCTGAAACAAAATATGCAAACCTTCATCACTCATCTTGCTGATAGATATCGGGTTTCTTTCCAAACCTAGAATAGTAGCACAACCAGAAGGGTTCTTTTCCTCTCATCTTGTAGTGTCATTCAAACTCTTGCTCGTTTGACAATTATGGTTGTCGAGTCGGTCCCCAGGAACACATCACCCCCATCATATCATTCATATTCACATAACCATTCTTTATGTGGTCTCATATGATAGGATGTTCCTAAGTCGATCAATCAAACATCTTGATCCGACTGTGTACTAGTTGACGACAGGTACACATCACATCCTGATCCAGGATCATCTTTCTCTCAGTCGATTGCTTCTCGTCGGATCCAACATTGAATTTTGTTTCATTCGACTTACAATACTTTTTTATAATTCCCAACCTTACCGCATTTCCAACATCTTCGTGTTGACTGAACCGGGGATCTATATCTACCCTCCGACTTGAAATTTATACCAGAGAGTCTTCCTTTATATTTTTCTATCGATCGACCTCTCATTGCTAGAGCATATTTGGTCGATCCTTTCATGTTCTTCCTTCTCATTTATTCTGACAACAGAGAATAAACCACATCCTCTAGCTCTAGTGTGGTTGTATTACTCCCAATATCCATGAATAAGCTATCCTAGGAGTCTGGAAAATAAGATAATAAGATTATACACTTCTCCTCATTAGTGATTTTAATATCCATAGATGATAACTAACTTAACATTGTATTAAACACATTTGAATGCTCAGTCACCGAATTTCCATCACTCATCCTCAGAAGATATAGTTTCTTTCTGAGAAACAACTTATTTACCAGAGATTTTGAATGGTATAAGCTTCCCATATTGTCCCATAGTTTCTTGGCTGAATCTTCACCTGAGACATTCAACAACATTGAATCTGCAAGACAAAGTTGAATCATACTTTTTTCTCTTCTTTCAAGTTTATCACATTCTTCTGTCAACATGCTTGTCGGCTGGGTACCTGGACATACCATTTTTCATTGTTCTCTTTCTACAAGAAGATCTTCCATTTTTAGTTTCCAAAGCTCAAAATTTTGTCCATTGAATATTTCTATCTCTATTCTAGAACTGCTCGCCATTCTTTACCATGATATTTAACACAATTTATGACTTACAACTCTTATTGTACCTAGGGTTTAGTTCTCAGATTCAATATTGGTAAATTAATATCTGATATACTCAACAAAGCATAACACCGAGCTATGATAACTCACTTCTCAGGGTAGATCTAAGCTCTGATACCACATGTCAAGAAATGAGAGACACTTCCACACTAATCCTAGAAGAAGAGAAGAATAATTTAATCAAGAACACAAATGACACAAGAAATCACACAAAATGTAGAGATTTGACCTTGGAAACCCTAAACCGCAAAAACCAACACTCGTTTGAGCATTCTTCTCTCTTGTTGTATTATTTAATCTAAATAAAAGGTTACATGTCTAACCTTGGCCCACACGTAAGACACAATCGACATCATACCCTCTTTCCTATGCAAGAACAAACCTATAGCCAATTCATCTTACATATGCATGACTAACAAACTACATCTAAATATTTCTCTAAAGACTGGCTATCCTAAGATTCATCAATTAACCTTTACGGCCTTACAACACGCCTCTTTATAGTCTTTACAATAGGAAAATCCCTAAAGATTAGTGCCCAAAAATGGTTACAGATCCATGCATATCATTGGTTACAAATCCCACAAATCCGGGGATTATGTTATGGTTGACTCCAATTCATATTACGAGTCGACTACGAGTCGGCCTTCATTCGTTCTTTAGTCATTTGTCTCATGGATGCACTTCAACCTCTTTTTGGTTGACTTGTCATTGATATCTTTGACTTTGAATTTACCTGATCGACTCCCTCGACCTTCGACTTACTGTCGATCCACCTCAACCTTGATTGTTTTTTATCCACCTCGACCTTTGACCATTAGTCAATCTACCTCAACTAAAATTTCACTACAAATAATATAAAAACCCAATAGGGAGGAGAGTATCCAACATGAAGGTAGAAAAACAACAAAGAATCATCCCAGGCCACTCATGAGGAAAGGAAAGTTGATTGAGTGTTACTTATGTATGTAAAATCATTTTATGAGGAACTGTCCAATGAAAGGGAAGTTGGCTCTATTGGTTGCAAAGGAGGCTCGAATCACACCAACAATGTAGGATTCATAACCCTTGGCAGAGATATTCCAAATTCATAAATTGATTGAAGAGATGAACAAAGTCATGGAAATGTTGGTGGAATGCATGGAAGAGTTCAAGGACAATTTTCAAAAAGTGAAGTAATTGAAGGAATATGATTTGTGGAAAAAATAGTAAGTGGGATGAGGATGGAAGCCTTGGTTGAAACTGGGGTGACCCACATTTTTGTGACTAGATGAGTTGCAAGGTATGTTCATCGCAAACCTGGGAACTACATTGGAACATGTAAAGTGTTGAAGTAATGTTGGTGACAAGGATTGTTCATTCAAAACCATTGAGAGTGGGGGAGTGGTTTGGAAACATGGATTTGTTGGTAGCTCCATTTAATCTAGGTGGATATTGGTGGCCACCCACCTATTCCACTGGCTTGAAAAATAGTTTTCCACCTTCGCAATTTTTCCACAATTGTTTGGGTTCCAAACTTCTGGGGTCGTTTTGAGGACCTAAACGAATTTTTTTGGGGATTTGGGGCCCAAGTGACTGCTAGAGGCACTAACCTGGGCCAATAGAAAATTTTTCTTCTCAGTTGAACCTTTCCAACGGGCTATCGTGCACCTAAAACGAAGATCGTGTGCAAAAGTTACGACCCCGAGAAGTTGATGTACTAACTTACACAAATGGGGCCCACATGACTTTTGGTGCTTCATCTCCTAGGGTTAGGTTTTTGGATGTCTAGGGTTTTTTACATTCCCTTTTATTGTAAAAGGCCTTCAAAGCCTCATTGTAACCATCTTCTTGCAAATGAGCGCAATCGTTACATCTCTTCTCAGAGATAAGTTGCCACCATTCCAACAAGCTTGTTTTCCGCTGCATTTTACAGTTTCATCTTATTTCCTTATTGAATAGAAAACCAGTTTTATTGTATCTCTGTTATTTTGTGTTAAGAATATTTTAATAATATTTATTCATTTCATTCTGCTCATAAAATCCGTATCAGTGGTATCATAGCGGTATGCTCCTTGTCTTCTTAATGTGTATCCCCAATGAGGTCAGGGTACAAAGAATTGGGTCTCGAGCTTGTTTCTCTTGAGGACAAAAGCTCTTGCATTCCCAAGCGACCTCTCATGGAAAAAGAAAAGAAATATGAAGGGACAAGATATCCTTTCAAAATGTTTCTTGAGGAATCCCTCATGCAACAGAGGAACGAGATGATGGATAGTTTCATGAAAATCCTTCGGCGACTATCAATAGGCGACGCATTTCCTCGAGTGGAGGTGCCGCCCCCTTCAAGGTACAAATAAAATTTTATATTCCTATATTTGAAGGTCAGATAGATGAAAAAGTGTTAGACAAGTTGTTGAATCTACTAGAAGGGTATTTTTCTATCCATAACTTTTCGAATAGAGAAAAGATTACTTTTTCACTCCTCAAAGTCGTTCCCCATGTCAAAGATTGGTGGGAAACTTTATGTGAGCTCAAGGAAACAAAGGAATCCTCATTATTTATAGTCACGACCACCTAGGAATCCTTCAGGGATGCTATTAGGGAACAATACTACCCTGTCATAAGTTATGATGACTTGTATACCAAATGGACCACATTGCGGCAAGAAAGAGACCAAGCAGTGCTAGAGTTCACAAATATCTTCCATACCTTGCGCACCAAGATGGGTATCAAATATTTAGAGAGAAATATGGTGCTCAAGTATCATGATAATATACATAGATACATCAAGATCAAAATGGAATTTATGGACATCTCGTCCTTGGGCGTGACTTACTGATATGCCATCAAAATCGAGCAGAAGCTCAAAAAAAAGACATGAAAATTTAGGCCTGTACACCCCTCTGCCTACTCCTAACAGGTAGTGGGAATCCATCTCAATGGAATACATGTCAGGATTCCCATCCACCAAGAGGGGAAATGACTGTGCTTCTGTGTTTGTTAATCACTTTTCCAAGATGGTGATTCTAGCCGCCTACAAGAAGAACATCACAGCAGAAGCCACTACCAAGCTATTCTTTGATTGAGTATGGGTACATTTTTGGATCCCAAAAAATATTATCTCATATCATGACAGTTAGTTCCTCAGCTCATTCTGGCCGAGCCTTTGGTCACTGCTGGATACCAAGCTCACCAAATCCACTTCCTTCCACCCCCAGACAGATGGCCAAACTGAGGTCATAAATCAGATGGTCATACATATCCTGCACATGTACAATTCAAAACACCCCCACACATATGATGAGAGTCTTCCCTATGTCTAACATAGCTACAACTAAGCCTTGCATAGCTCAACTAGCCACAACCCCTTTTAGATGGGGTTGGGATTCCAACCATTGGGCCCCATGCATGTTGCACTACCCCTGGTGACCACCTCGACCGACTCGTCCCCTGCTCCACCAAAAGTTGAAAAAGACAATTAGTTCATTGAGTGGATCGAGCACACCCACCAACAGGTTCAGGGTATTCTACAGAAGTCTAATGCCAAGTACAAGCAGTGCCATGATCAACATCAGGAGCCACATAAGTTTTAGGTGGGCGACAAAGTTTGGTTGCATTTGCAAAAAGAACGCCTTACAGGGCCCCATTGGAAGTTTCGTCCACTCCTTTATGGGTCATACACCATCAGTGAGGTTGTGGGTGACAATGCTTTTGAGCTCAACATTCCCCCTTTCCTTGGTCTGCATCTAGTTTTCAACATGGCTCTCCTTCAACCATATTTCCCACCATTATTGGACACCTTAGAGATAGCAGAGCAGTTGACACCAACATAGCTCAACCTTGATTGCATGCAACAAGCATCCAGTGATCATATTTTGGACACACAGATCAAGGGTACCCGACAACAAAGGATCCAACTTTATCAAGTAGTCAAAACAGGGCAACTCCTGCACCAAGGCAAGTGGCTCACCTGGGGCCAAATTTAGTAGAAATTTCCTCATCTGATGGGGGAAATCAACACAATGGATACCATTTCTTCCTAAGGATGGAGGATTGATCTAGGTGGATATCGGTTTCCACCCACCTATTCTACTGGCTCGAAAAACAATTTTCCACCTTGGCAATTTTTCGATAATGTTTCGGGTTCCAAACTTCCGGGGCTATTTTGAGGCCCTAAATGACGTTTTTTGGGGATTTGGGGCCCATGTAATAGATAGAAGCACCAAACTAGGCCAACCCAAAAAATTTCTTCTCAGTTAGACCTTTCCAATGGGCTATCGTGCGCCTAAAACGAAGATCTTATGAAAAAGTTGCGATCCCGGGAAGTTGATGTACTAACTTACCCAAACGGGGCCCATATGACTTTTGGTGCTTCATCTCCTAGGGTTAGGTTTTTGGATTTCTAGGGTTTTTGACATTTAATTTTATTGTAAAAGGCCTTTAGGTCCACATTGTAACCATCTTCTTATGAATGAGCACAACCATCACATCTCTTCTTAGAGATAAGCCGCCACCATTCCAACAAGCTTGTTTTCGCTGCATTTTACAGTTTCAACTTATTTCCTTATTGAATAGAAAACCAGTTTTATTGTATCTTTGTTATTTTGTGTTAAGCATATTTTAATAATGTGTATTCATTTCATTCTGCTCATAAAATCCGTATCACGATTGGAATATCATGCGATGATCTTGGGCTTGGAATTCCTCATACTTTCCAAAGCACCTCTCCTCATTCACGAAAGTCACTTAGTATTCTTAGATGAGGAAAGAACACCAAGTGCACCCCTAACGACGAAGATGAAGCTTAAGGGGATGCCTAGGATTTCTATGATTAGGTTGGAAAAAGGAGTTAGTGGGAGCATCGACAAGCCTTGCAACGAGACACAACTACTAGAACTCATCCACAATGCAACATCTCTAAGTAGTCTAGGGTAAGAAGAGAAACAATTGATGGTGAAAAATAATTTGATGAAGACAACCATGGGGAAGGTTGGTCAATTGAGGAACCCACAAAACCATGAACGTGAGTGTAAGAGATAGTTGTAATCTTCACTTTCCATGGAGTAGGGGGGACATCACCAAGTTAACAGTCATCAACAACAACTTCTGGACATTGTGGACAATAAGGAAATAGAATTACCCATCGTAGAAACTTCAATATTTGAGTAAAGATAATGCATGGAGGCACTCTCTCAACCAGATTTGGAGATTGATGTGGAAGAGGTAGGAGTTGAAGAATGACATCCAGTAGCAATCATGAAATTTTTTAGGAAGGCCATGGGGATATACAACTTCCAAATTATTGTAGAATGACTTGAGGAGTTTGGATTCACACTAAAGGAATTTAGTTTGGTCTTGTGATACTTGTGCAAAGAGCACAACTCACACATGATGTATGCCAATAGCCTTGGTGGAAACTATTGGGTACACTCTACCTACTAAGCAAAGAAGACATAGATATATTTCTGGGAGAAAGCAACACAAATGGTGATTCCTAGTGGAGGTGTCATCGAAAGACTCAAGCAAGGAAGTTGTGAAACGATGGATGAGTTGTGGAGGCAACTTTCCAAACTGGGGAAAGGGGCAGGACCTTGTCTAGAATCAAATGGATTTGTGTTAGTGAAACAAACAGGTTGAGACTGTAGTGGGTGACTCAAAAAGAACAAGAGGGGTTGGATAGGATGATAATGAGGAATACAAAAAAGAGTTTGTTAGATGTGGAGACATGCATTCTCTAGCAATGAATGTGACATCTAGACTGATCACACAATCAATTCAGAGCTTGAGAGGGTCCAATGTACATGACACACAAATGACAAGGTCGAAGTATCGAAGCCATCATGGGTAAAGAGAATCCAACACTTGGGCATACTTTGCAGAACTTCCTGAGGAGAGTTTGCCTTTAAAACAAAAATTGTTAAGTGGCAATGAGATCTGAAGATGGGGCATAAGCGCCATAGAGATCGACAAATGTTGTCGAGGATGTAAACAACTTGCAGCGGTGGAGGATGTAATGTCTCCCATGAAAACCACTGAGTGCACATGCTCCTTGGGAAGATTTGACAACAAAATGGACGAAGAGCACAAGGAAGAAGAAATCAGTTGGGTGCATGAAGACATTTAGATGTGAGCAGGGGGACCTTGGGCACATGATGGTGATGTGAAACACCAAGGGGTCACACACATTACTTGCATTAGAACGATTGATGGAGAATTGGGTTGCATTTGGGCAAGGGTGGGGAAACTTGGGAGCATTCTGAAGGAGTGGACTAGTTTTCCCTCGACAACATGGGTGCATCGGAGAGGTTGGAAAACCCCATAGACACAACTATGAGAAGTCATGATGATCGGCATGAGAGAGAACACAAGGAAATGGGTGTGTTTTGTAATGTTCCTGACTTGGCTGGTCTGGGAAACTTTGCTAATGTGTGTGTATGATTAATTGTTTACAACATATATATTGATTATACAGATGGTAAATGAGACAAAAGACAATAAATCAAATATTATGATATCTCCTGAGTACAATGTCGAATGTGGATGACAATAAAATAAATCACTCGTCTAGATCAACGAAAAAGGATCTTAGTTGTAATACAATAAGAAAAATAAAATTATAATACCCGATGATAGATGAACGTTGCGGGATGAATGGATGATCTTCAAGCTATGGCATCTCACATGGTAATTGTTGCAAGTACGAAAAGTTTTTCCTAGTGGCTAGATCTCTCAGATAGGTCTGGAAACTATCCCAAACAGTGTGCCCTGCTGTCCCTCTTAGTCCTGGTGACTGACCAGTGTAAATGTGTTGAACCTGCAAAAAATATATCTAGCTAAACAATGATACACACATTTTCATAGAGAATAAGAGAAAGAAGGAGAGAAATAATAAAAGAATTCTCCTTAACCATTGTGAATAATGAATAATTTACACATGATATACTATGTATAAATCAATGAGTGCGCATTGTATGAGAACCAATGTGCCATAGTGGTGGTATAGAGTGATTTGGACACACACCAACAGTTACGGGAGTGAACTTCCACCTAGTCTAGTCTCTCAGGCAGTTTCGGGAGTGAGCTTCCACCTAATTGAGTTGACTAGTCAACTAGTCTTCAGTTAATTTACTGAACATAGAGTAGTGAGGAGTTAACTCAGGGAATCAAGGGTAATGTGCCACTCTGGTGATGATACCAAGGTAAGTTATAATTATCATGGTGATGATCCCAAGTTTGCATGGTGACAAAACCAATGCATCATCTAAACTCAACTTAACTAGTCAAACTGAAAGAGAATATTATCCCCTAAAATATAGGAGACTGGATAATGACTAATTGTGACTAATAAACAAGGAAAAAACTTAGGAAAAAGAGATCCTAGGTGTGTGTGAAGTAACTCTAACACCCCCACTGAACATCACTATGGTGAAAATAAAGAATGGGTCCTGACAACGAGGCCATGTTAGGTGCCCAAATACAAAAGATACACTGAAATAGAGTGAGGAAAGAGGGAAAACCTCATGGGAAAACCCACCCTCAAGGTACAATGTATGTAAAAAGAAGAACTACAGGTGTTAGGAAACTATTTCCTTCACTCCAAGACGACTTTGTAGAGAATGGTACTTCTACTCAGTGAAGGTCTTGGTGAATATGTTTGCCATCTGTTCTGCTAAAGGATCTGTAAGTCGATGATCCCCTTGTGTACTAAGTCATGGATGTAGTGCATGTGGATCTCAATGTGCTTCGTCTGCTGCCTCTGAACTAGATCTCTAAAAAACTTTAGAGTTCTCTGGTTGTCACACCAGATGGCGATCGGGCAATGAAACTAAATTCCTAACTCAGTGAGAAAATGTTGTAGCCACATATCCTGAATGGTTATGTTAACTACCCCTTTGTACTCTACCTCAATTGAATATATAGAAATGGCATCTTGCTTCTTTCTCAACCAACAGATAGGACTGAAACCAAGACTTAGTGAGTAACCAGATGTGGACTTGCGATCAGTGCTATCGCTAGCCTAGTCAGAATTAGTAAACCCGATGAGATCTAATGTAGAGTCTGTTGCATAATGAATCCCAAAGGTGATGGTGCCCTGAACGTATCGAAGGATACTCTTTGCAGCCTTACAATGTAGCTCATGAAACTCCTGGGTGAACCTCGAAACTGTGCCAACTACAAATGAGAGGTCTGGTCTGGAGTGTGTGAGATACAACAAGATCCCTAATAGTTGTTTGTATAGTATGTTGTCAACTAGTGGAGTCTCCCTGCCATCCTCAAGTTTGACTCCTAATAGGAAAGGAGTCGGAGCAGACTTGCAATCTATCATGTGAAATCTCTCAAGGAGATATCGTGAATACTTGGCTTGAGACAGTTTGATTTCTGATTCATCTTGAATGATATCAAGTCCAAAGATGAAGTGCAGCGGACCCATGTTCATCATAAAAAACCTGTCATGTAGAATCCCGTTGAATGCAACAATCGTTGAATTCGAGCAACCAGTGATCAACAAATCATCAACGTACAGAAGTAAGAGTAGACGTGAATCAACCGTCCTGAGCATGTAGACATTTGGGTTTGATTTACAACGTATAAAGTTTTGTGACAACAGGTAGGAGTCCATCTTTTCATACCATGCCCTCGAAGCCTGCTTGAGGCCATAAAGGGACTTCTTCAATTGACAAACCAAAGATGATGCCTGCATAAATCCCTGGGGCTGCTCCATGTAGATCTCCTCAGAGAGATCACTGTGAAGAAATGCATTCTTCACATCCATCTGATGGAATTCCCATCCCTTGGTTGCCGCAATGGCAAGTGTCAATCGTATGGAATCCATATTATCTACTGGAGTGAAGGTCTCATCATAGTCAATACCATGAACCTCCTGAAAGAATTTGGCAACAAGCCTGGATTTGTATCTTCTCATATGTCCATCTGTTGTGCTCTTAGTCCTGTAGACCCATCTACATCTGACAAGTTTCCTCCCAGAAGGAAGGGGAACTAGATCCCAAGTCTGGTTCTCTAGGAGGGAGTTGTACTCCTCTTGCATGGCAGATTCCCAAAAAGGATTTCCAACAACCTCGCCATAAGACTGTGGATCTAAAGACTGAACCAAGAAAATATGCCTGGAGGGAAATGGTTAAGTGGTAGTGAGTGCAACAGGAGGATCCTGAAAATCAGATCGAGTCCTCCTAGTGTCGGCTGGATCACTAATGAGATCCCAAACATCTTGAAGAGTAGTCTATGCCCACTTGGGCCTATGCTCTAGCTCTGCAAATGCATCTGGATGATCTGACTCTGCATGTGACTTTACTGATTTTGAATCTGAATCATCTGAGTCCTCTAAAGAAGAGTCAGCATGTGGATTGTCATCATCTCAGACAGGTGGAAGAATGAAGGTGTCTACATGCGGCTGTTGAGGTGCATGCAAGACACTTTCCTTGAATTGGACACTTCTCTCAATGATTATCTGGTCCGAGGAAATATCAATAGGCCTATATCCCTTCACACCATCAAGGTAACAAAAAAAAAAGCACTTAGTGCTCTGTGGGTCAAGTGCCTTCCTCTTTTCAGAGGGAATCTGGTCCCATGCATGTGAACTGAAAATGCGAAAGTGGGTCACTTCCAGTTTGAGGTCACTCCAAGCCTCATAGGGGGTCTTATCCTTGAAATATCTATGGGGAGATCTATTTTGGATGTATGTTTCACAATTAAGTGCTTCGGCCCACAGTCTCTGTGGTAGTGACTTTGCATGTAGCATGCAAGATGCCATCTCCTTTAGAGATTTGTTTTTCTGCTCAACAACTCTGTTTTGCTGCGGAGTATAGGAAACTATGTGATGCAATTGGATCCCTGCCTCATGGAAAACATCATGGATCTCATGATTTACATACTCTCCTATGTTATTAGTTCAGAGGACCTTGATATTCTTTATGGACTGTGTCTCAACTAGGGTTTTGAAATCTTTGAGGTGTTGAAAGACCTCAGATTTTTTCCTAAGAAAGTAGATCCATGTAAAACATGAGAAATCATCAACAAAAAAGAGAACAAACCTCGCTTTTTTGATCAATGGATGTGGAAAAGGACCCATAAGGTCACTATGGATCAGATCTAAATGTGTAGAGGCTCTCTGAGACTTTCCCTTGTCGAATTTCTCTTGAGGGTGTTTCCCGAGAACACATCCCTCACACACTCCCTTGGAGAAATGGATGTCTAGTAGACCATCAACCAATATTTGATTGCTAAGTTGTTGCATGTATCTAAAATTCAAATGTCCAAACCTTTCGTGCCATATCCTACTACTTTCATCAGCATGAGTAAGCAGTAAAGCAGAATCAGGTTCAATGAATTCAGAAAATGTATACAATCTTGATTGATGATTTACCTCACTGGTAGCAACCCTGGAGTTGGTTTTCATATCGTAGATGTCCATGAAATTTGGTGTGAATATGAATTTATTTTCGGTGTCTGAATTTTTCATCTGATACATGGAGAGAAGGTTGACAAAAATTTTGGGAACATGCAGCCCATTCTCGAAACTTCCGTTGGTGAGCTCGATCCTTCCTTTGCTGATGACTTTGACAGAAGAGTTGTCCCCCATTAGAATAGGAGGACCTTTCCATGCATCCAAAGAATAATATACTTCTTTTGAGGCAGCCATGCGATGTGATGCTCCTGAATCTATGATCCAAGCATCAAGAGAGGAGTTGATGGAAATCAAGGCATGACTAGAATTGCCTTTCTTGGAATTTGAATCTTCTGTCTTCTTCTTCTTGGCACCCTCGAAGATGCGATCTCCAAGGTTGTTTTGCTGAAGTATTTGAGACATTATATCTATTTGTTTTTGCATGCATGTGTATTCCGAATGGAATCCTTTGTGATCGTACGCGCATTTCTCCCCTTTTCTTCTGTTTTTCCCCTTGGATCTTGAGGCATTGACGAAGGGTTTTGTGTACACTTCCTTCTTTGGATGTGCATGAGATTTCCGTTTATATTTATCTTTAGATTTCTGATATTTGTGACTGCCATCATGAACAATGAGTGCATGTGCCCTTGGGCCTTTGATTGTGCCCATGTTGATGAGCTTGGTTTGTTCTTGTGTCAGGGATTCGATAAAGTCCTCAAGATAAGGCATATTCCATGTGGCTCTGAAGGTGAATCTGACATAATGGAGTGTGGATACGAATACAAAGAATTTAGGACCAAGATTGGAGAGAATGTTGAGAACCATTTGTTTCTCCTCCTTCGATTTATCAACCCCGCAAGATTTGAGTTGCGACAATAAATCCTTGAATGTTGTAAAGAAATCTTGGATATTTTCGAAGCTTTTTGGATCCAACGTGAGAAACTCAACCTCCATAATGTGTCCCCTCATATCATCATGTTTTCCAAATATCCCTTCCAAGGTGGTCCAGGCTTCATTGGGAGTCTTACAGAAAGATATGTGAAAAAGGATATCATGAGAAATAAGACTACAAATTATTTCGAGTGCCTCATCCATGCGATTCAAGTACTTGGATTTTTCTATGGATGATGTTGGTTCTATATCTGTATTCAATTTTAACTTGTAAAACCCTCTAGTTTAGAGATGTATGGTTATTTTCTCCTTCCATGTAAAATAGTTGTAAGGTGTAAGAATAAATTCTTTTTGGAAATCCATATTTCTGTTGTCTTCAATCTTTTGTACCTGCAAAAAACTTTGGTGTAGCTTTTTCTTAGCAGTCTGTTGGCTCTAATACCATAAATGTGTTGAACCTACATAGAATATATCTAGATAAACAATTATAAACACATTTTCAGAGAGAATAAGAGAAAGAATAAGAAGGAGAGAAAGAATGAAAAAATACTCATTAACCATTGTGAATAATGAATAATTTACACATGATATACTCTGTATAACTCAATGAGTGTGCACTGGAGGAGAACCAATGTGCCATAGTGGTGGTCTAGTGTGATATGGACACACACCATCATTTACGGGAGTGAACTTGCACCTATTCTAGTCTCTCAGGTAGTTATGGGAGTGAACTGCCACCTAGTTGAGTTAACTAGTCAACTAGTCTTTAGTTAACTGACTGAACAAAGAGTAGTGAGGAGTTAACTCAGGGAATAAATGGTAATGCACCAGTTTAGTGATGATACCAAGGAAATTTTGAATTATCATGGTGATGATCCCAAAGTTTCATGGTGACAAAACCAATGCAACATCTAAACTCAAATCAACTAGTCAAACTGGAGTGTCAACTGAAAGAGAATATTATTTAGGTGGAATATTCTCTCCTAAAATATAGGAGACTGGATAATGACTAATTATGACTAATAAAAAAGGAAAAAACTTAGGAAAATAAAATCCTAGGTGTGTGTGAAGTAACTCCAACAATCAGCCCCTATGCTGGTGTGTCTGGTCCTGGATGGATCCTCCTGGGGAATGCACCCCTCTACTAATAGAAAATTGTGCCCTAGTGATTCCACCATCGGAATTGGATGAGATGTGTCTCAAAATAATCACCCTATTCTACTTTGAAATGGGTCAGAATGGTTTCCTTGTATCTTATTTGATGATTGCTCGAGAATCCCGAATGTGTCCTCCCAAAGTGCCACACTTCCAATGTCCGGAAAATGTGTCCTTGATGATTCCCCCTTCTAAATCTGATGAGAAACTAGGAAAAAGATGCATATGGCCTACCTCTCAAATGGGTTAGAGGGGAATCTATGAACTCTACATGAATGGGACAATTCGATCCACTAAACCCCCTCAGAAGTTGCACCCTCTCCCTGAACAAGTGTGCCCTTGCTACTGAATCCTGTAGAATTGTTATTGAAGATTGATGGAAGACTTGTGTGATCTCCTTGATGACTAGGGTGTGTCTCTCAACAATGAAATCAACCACTGGTGTATTCCTCCTGGAATCCACTGAGCTACCTCTCCTAAGATGCACCTTTCTCCTTAATGACAAGTCAAAATCTACATAATGATGAATTAGGTCATTGTACCTTCTCTTATAGCTGCCCAAAACCCTAACTTGTTGTTGAATTCTAATTTTATCTCATCTGTTCTATTTTTATCTCAAGTTGGTTTAAAAGTTCTTTTAGCCACTTTTAGCTCAAAGTCACTTTCTGATTATAACACCTTTGACTGGGATGACCTCTAGTAACCATGTTTACCCATTTATGGCCCTGTATATAGTATAACAAGGTTGTTTAAACCATTAAGCAACATCTCTCAAGCTCCTATTTGGAAAGGAAAATTACAGTCCCCCCTTCCCGAAATTTCTTTTCCTTAAGCAATACAAATCCAGGGTGTTGAAACACCTGCTCACTCTCCCAAGTAGCATCCTCTACGGGAAGCCCTTTCCATCTGATCAAACACTCTATGATGACTCTCCTCCTTAGGTTTTTTTCACGAAACTAAAGTACCTCTTCCGGAAAAAACTCCAATTGTCCTTCCTCATCCAATGGTGGAAGTTCCTTTTATGTGTTGATGAACTGTCCCACTGCCTTCTTGAGGAAAGATACATGGAACGCATTATGAATCTTGCTCCCCTCTGGAAGCTCTAACTCATAGGAAACCTATCCTACCCGATGCATGATCTTGTAAGGTCCATAAAATCTGGTCTTGAGATTCTCAACCCCACTCTTCTTTAGAGATGATTGTTTGTAAGGTTGGAGTCTCAAGCAAACCAAATCCCCAACCTCAAAACTGTGCTCTATCTTATGCATGTCCGCACTCATCGTTTGTCG
Organism: Picea glauca; assembly: GCA_000966675.3. Classification (NCBI taxonomy): domain Eukaryota; kingdom Viridiplantae; phylum Streptophyta; class Pinopsida; order Pinales; family Pinaceae; genus Picea; species Picea glauca. Next base: position 169,813 of record JZKD02S0007463.1, on the reverse strand, counting down.
ATTATGTGATGTCTGGAGGTTTTGTTTTAGAAATTTGAGAATCCCCTCACTATATATGATCCAATCCTTGGCCTTGGGAGCTCTGATCTCCCCAAAAACCAAGTCTCTCAAAGTGGGAGCATCATACCTGTATAATGCTTGGAAGGGTGTCATACCAATCGACATGTGGAAAGTGGTGTTTAACAATTCTCTCCTAAATGTAGTCACTTGACCCATGTTTGATCCAGGTGGATATTGGTGGCCACCCACCTATTCCACTGGCTTGAAAAACAATTTTCCACCTTGGCATTTTTTTGGGTTCCAAACTTCCGGGGCCGTTTTGAGGCCCTAAACGACTTTTTTGGGGGATTTGGGGCCCCAGGGATTTCTATTAGCTCTGCCTTAGGCCATTAGAAATTTTTTCTTCTTGGTTAGACCTTTCCAATAGGCTATCATGCACATAAAACATAGATCATATGCAAAATTTACGACCCTGGGAAATTGATGTATTAACTTACCCAAACGGGGCCCACATGACTTTTGGTGCTTCATCTCCTAGGGTTAGGTTTTTGGATGTCTAGGGTTTTTGACATTCCTGTTTATTGTAAAAGGACTTCAGAGCCTCATTGTAACCATATTCTTGCGAATGAGCACAACAGTCACATCTCTTCTCAAAGATAAGCCGCCACCATTCTAGCAAGCTTGTTTTCCACTGTATTTTACAGTTTCAGCTTATTTCCTTATTGAATAGAAAACCAGTTTTACTGTATCTTTGTTATTTTGTGTTAAGAATATTTTAATAATTTTTATTCATTTCGTTCTACTCATAAAATCCAGATCAATGGTATCAGAGTAGTCTTCTCCTTGTCGTCTTAATGCATGTCTCCAATGAGGTCAAGGTACAAAGAATTGGGTCTCGAGCTTCTTTCTCTTGAGGAAAAAACATGACGGGATAGGAGATCCTTTCAAAATGTTGTTTAAGGAATCCCTCATGCAACAGAGGAACGCAATGATGGATAGTTTTTCACAAATCCTTCGACGACTACCAATAGGCGATGCATCTTCCATGAGCGGAGGTGCCGCCCCCTTCAAGGTAAAAATCAACTTTGATATTCCTATATTTGATGGTCAGATAGACGCAGATGTTGTAGAAAAGTTGTTGAATCTACTATAAGGGTATTTTTCTGTCCATAACTTTTTGAATAGAGAAAATATTACTTTTGCGCTCCTCAAAGTTTTTCCCCATGTCAAAGATTGGTGGGAAACTTTCTATGAGAAAAAGGAAAAAGAGGAACCCTCATTACTTACAGTAATGACCACCTACGAATCCTTCAGGGATGCTATTAAGGAACAATACTACCCTGTTGGAAGTTATGACAACTTGTATACAAAATGTACCACACTGCGCCAAGAAAGAGACCAAGCAGTGCCAGAGTTCACAAATATCTTCCATACCTTGCGCACCAAGCTAGGTATCAAAGATTTAGAGTGACACCTGGTGCTCAAGTATCACAGTGCTCTTCATAGATACATCCAAACTGAAATGGAATTTTTGTACATCTCGTCTTTGGGCGCGGACTACCGATAAGACATCAAAATCGAGAAGAAGCTCAAACAAAAGACGTGGAAATTTTGGCCTGGGAACCCCTCACAACAAAATCTAGGAAAGGGCGGCCCCAACCCACAAAACAAAGGACAAAGAAAATATGGACAGTATCAGGACAACCAATCCAAGCCGCAAGCAAATAAGGACACCGAAAAGACAAAGAAATATATCGGGAATTGTGTTGTGGGTGGGAAGTCCCTCCTATGGACTAGCACTAAGGGTTTAATCATGCATGCAAAAAATGACCATTTAAAGGCCTCTACTTTGTTCTATTATCCCAACACAAAAACCCCACATTCATGCAATACAAAGGTGCAAAAAAGATTAGGTAACTATACCTTAAATCCTTTGTTTGATGTCAATCCCTTCTCTTTCACTCACTCCTTAACTGTAAGCCTCCTCCTAAAGCTGATCTGCATTGACACATGGACAAATAGGGAGCTGCAAACATTCATTTCATATACTAATTGTTGGGTTAGATGTGACAATATCATAAAATAAATACACAATTTGAACACATGATATGGTGGGATGAAAAATTATTCCTTTTTGTATTAATCTTCACAAGAGTAAACTTTACGATATGTGGTCAGCACTGCTCCTTGAATTTGGTCCTGGGATCCTCTTCAATTGTGCTCCAACTACTTCTGTATATGCTTCTCTTCACACACTAGTTGAAAAAGTTGAGGCTAGGGGAATGCTAATTCGGGTAGATTTTCTTTACTATGATTTTCCTCCTTTCAAATGGGACCCTTAACCATTATTTTATAGGCTAGAAGGAGCTAGGTATTTAGTCGAGTGACTGGCCATGCATGGTCGAAAGGTTTAGTTAACTTACCCAAAAGTGTGTGTTCCGTTAGCAACTTTCCATTTTTTGTGATTTTGTAGGTACACGCGGGCTATAATGGGCCAGCTAGCGTGTACACGTGGGCTGTAGCAGGTTAGCTAGAGTGTACACATGGGTTGTAGTGGGTAAGCTAGCGTGTGCTTTTAAAACATGTGTTTTTAAGAAGAGATGTTCAGCAGTGGCTTGGAAAAGAAGGAAAATGAGATGGCCTGATGTGAGGTAAGCATGTCTGGGGAAAATTAGGGTTATAATAGATGCCCCCTAATGTGTGAGGTCAGAAGAGCATATGATGGCTGAAATACATTATCAATCTTTATCAGTGTACCAAACCAGTGAGCCTAGGGACCAGAATGCGGGAGGTGCAATCTGCAAAATAACAATTGTCTCACCGAGGCGGGCATACCCATGCTCAGAATGAAATAAAATCATGGCTACCAATCAAATACACTGTAGATCCATGTCATATAACTATATAAAGTGTAGCCGTGATAAATACACAATGGATCTACATCTCAAAATAAAAAAGATATACATGTATAGTATCCATCTTCTAGAAGCTGATAAGGCCTGATGGCTGGAGATGAGGTCTCAAGAGCTCGAGCATCACATTCGAAATCTTCAAAACTTGAGTAGGAGTGTAATATGAGTGTACGACTTCACTACCCAGAGGTCTTTGATGTCTCATCGGGCATGGACTAGAGGATCTTGATGATCAGACTGAAGGCTTCATTGATTTCGAAAAAAGACTTGATTGGAATTTCGGGATGGCCAGGCATGAGGGAAAAAGATAGACTATAGAGGGGCCGAATTAGGCTTGGTAAAAACCTTCCTTGGAAAATAGCACGACAAATGACGAGACTCAGGAAACATGATGTTGACATAAGTTCACGATGCAGGAGGCAACACAAACTCTCCATATGTTTGGAAGAATAACCAAACAGAGGAGGACACAGCTCTACGAAGCGAGAATAGATTCCTAAGGTCATATTAAATCCTAGGGCTTGAAAAACAAACGAAAGGATGAGCTTTGTCCAAGGGAGACTCATTGTGCTACCAACAAAAAGAAAATACTTTTCCCTTCCTCTTTTTCGGGTATATTTGATTTTTTTGTCCTTTTCAATAATTTTGGAAAAATAATAAAAGAATGCTACATTACAAAGGAGGAACAAGTGTCACAAACATACTAGTTCTAGGTGCAAGGACAAGACTGATGTTCAGAGCAAGGACACTCGGAAAAATCCCTCCTGGGGCCAAAGTTATCAAGACGCAAAGGCAAAGTGCTACAGGGCTTGCGTATAAGGAATGCTTTAGATAGTTCAGTTGAGAGCAACATGGAGCCGACATTAGGCCAAAGATGTGGGTATGCAAATGCGATTAATAAGACACACAATGGTAACGTCCTTCGATGTAATTTTAATGATCCCAGAGAAGGTAAGCTCGACCGGTTTTTCATTTTTAGAGAGTTTGAAAAAAGTGTAAAAGGAGACTCTACTGGGGTACCTTTTCGAAGATAGTCTAGTCGGCTCAAAAAAGGGGTAAACTAGCACCGACAAGACATCTACTAAAAACCATTTTAACGAGTGTGATAAAGACAAGGTCACTCGACAATTTTTTCATTTTTAAGGATTATGGAAAAAGCTTAACTATGGACTCCATCAGGAATGTTCTTCTGGACCATTTTAACGAGTGTGAAAGAATAAGGTCACTCGATGATCTTTTCAATTTTAGGGAGTCTGAAAAGAGATTAACTATGGACTTCGTGGTGGTTCCTTTTTCGTAAATTTAGTCCCTCAGGCCCGAAAGAGGGTTAAAATTATACCTGAGGATACTCTTCTAGAGAACTAAAGTTCCTAGAGTATACCTTTGTTTGTACAGTTGACCATCCAGACTGAAAAAGGGGTAAACTACCGCCGGATAGATGTGCCTTCAAATTTCATTTTAATGAGCGTGAAAGACAACAAGATCGCTCGACAATCTTTTCATATTTAGCGGGTCTAAAAAGGGATTAAAAGAAGACCTGTGGGGGCTATGACTCATGTATGAAACTGGTTCAAGTAGAGTCTATTGCTAGGCTCATACCAAGAGTCTCTTTGATAGTCAACTTGGAATGTCTCCCAAAAAGGAAGAAAACACAAACCACGGTGTAAGTCCTCCTGCGGTATAGAAACCATAGTCATGGCTTCAAGGATAGCCTCATCTGAAGGCAATTCAAAATATGAGAAATCACGCAAAGGTCGAAAGTACCAAAGGGTGAAGTAAACTAACCATACTCCATATGACGATGGAGGTTTTGGCGAGGATTCGTAGATTCTATCAGTGAAGAATCATGAGCATGAGGGCTTGAGGATCTACAAACAACGAGATCAGACTCAAAAGGATACTCAAGATCACTTGGACCAAGAGGGGGAAACAAGGGCTCCCATTCCCCCATTTGATAAACCAATGGATCAATTGCTGAAACCAAGTCTCGAGGGGGAAAACATGACTTCATAGGTTCCTTGTCAGAAGCAATTGAACATCGAGAATAAGACACCACATAATTAACCCATGGCATGGTGGAGTCTACACGAACACTAGGAACATATAAAGGGGTAGCCTGAAACAACGTCGAATTAGGATGGTGATTATCAGATGCCAGCTGGTCAATAGTGACAATGCTTCCATTGTGAGGGAAATTCATAACTTGGAAGAGCGTAGACACCACAACATTCATAGCATATACATAATCATGCCCGAGAAGCATATTGAAATCTAATGGGCCTTGCACCACTATAACATCAATAAGGACAATTTTCCCACCTAACGAGATAGGCAACTGAGGAAGAACCCCTAAACAATCACTAGGACGTCTGTCAAAATCCAACAACTCATGCGAAGTAGACACAAGCTTGGGAGATCCCAAGACTTTCCAAACCGAGGAGGATAAAATACTTGCGGAGGCTCCTTCATCCACAATACATCGATAAATGTTTTTTGAAGTAACTTCAACCCTTATTTGAAAAGGTGCAGAAGAAGGAAGATGAGGCTCAACAAGATCATTCCAATCAAAGGAAACCATCCTAGGGCTTGGAGGGGGTGTGCTCGGAACGAGCGAAATGCCTCCTTGTTCTGAAAGTACTGAACTAGAAATGCTAAAAACATAGTCGGTAGACATGTCACTCCCCAAAAGAAGAGTGGGATCATTCGATGACTGCATCGACATGACCACTTTCACAACCAATGACTGAATAGGCTACGAGACTACATGGTCTAAAGGCACGTCACCCCCCATAAGAAGAGTGGGATCAACCGATGACTGCATCGGAATGACCACTTTCGCAGCCAACGACTGAATAGGTTGTGGGACTACGTGGTCTAAAGGAGCCTCACCCACTAGAAGAGGAGTGGAATTAATCGATGACTACATCGGCATGACCACTTTTGCAACCAATGGTTGAATGGGCTACGAGACTACATGGTCTAAAGGCACCTCAACCCCTAGAAGAGGAGTGGGATCAACCAATGACTGCATTCACAACCAATGGTTGAATAGACTATGAGAAAACCTCAGAAGACTCAAAATTAGAAGAGATGCAGATAGGGACAACAATCTTTGTACCTTTGGAATTCCAGGGCATAGATGAGTAAGGTGATCTCCCTTGCAAAGATTACAAGGGAACTTAGGTTTACATCCTATCCATATAGGTTTCTCAACATAATCAATGCCCCCAAAATGACTGGTCATGATTGGTTGCACATCTCCAACGTGACTTACAGAGGTTGGTGATGGGTCAATAACATGACTCGCAGAGGCTACATACCTATTCCCAATATGACTAGCACAGACTTGACTTTTTCCCCTAGCATGACTTGTAAAGGGTGGGTGCTTTCCCCCAGCATAACTTGTAGAGGCTGGGTGCTGGTCTTCAACGTGACTTGCAGAGGTTGTTGACCTATCTCTAACATGACTCGCAGAGGTTGGTGATTTATTCTTCCTATTCTTCCTCTTTCTATTTCGTTTATAATTTCGGTTACTAGTAACTGTACTTTCACCAGAGGCAGGAGAAGGAGGAGGAGAAGACGTTGCTGACGAAGAAACATCAACAGGGTGCCCATGAATTAAGGTGCTTAACTTAGAAGTGTCAAGAGAATTTGGGACACTTTAAATGGTACCCAACCAAACTGGTAATCCCACATGCAACCCAGGAATGTACAAAGTGGCCATTTAAGGGATACCAACGTTTTCGAAGAAGGGAAAAGCACAAGAATCCCCTTGTGAAGGGGCTACTTGTTTGGTATCATCGGGGGATTTAGCCATGAATATATTATGCAGAGGTTATCCCCTTGCGGGATCATTCAAATCCATAAAAGTCTCACACACTGACTCTGAAGAACCAATGTTATCAAAATAACACCTATAAAGAGGTGGCTCCACGTTTCTAAGCGGAAGACTGAAAAGTCCTCTCAACCGACGGAGTGGGAAGTCTACCACCCTAGGTCAAAGACCCAAATCCACGACTAAGTAACTCACTATGGAAAACTAGGGAGCACAAAGCACACACTAAAATTTCCTAAAGGCAGATCAAGCAAACGACTAACTAGTTGGAAGAACAGTTACACCAACCAACACTAGAGCAACTTATCGGTGCAAGTACAAATCGAATACGGAAGACCCTCTGGGTATACTCTACAAGGCATGGCCCGATGTCTGCCCATGTACTACGGTATACCCCCGCGGTCACTTGTGTAAGTCCCTAGAAGGATTCTGCAGGGGAGAGGATGACTGCCTCTTCCCGACAAGGATTTTCTAGGTTCTCAGACACACAACTAGCACTTCATTAGATGACATACATATGTAGGCTGACTAAAGGCAGGGCGCATGCATATGCATGTTGTCCCACTACAAGGCGCATATGCCTCTTAAGACTCTGAAAAATAGAAAAGAAATAGTCTGGTAAGTAGAGCAGGGAAGACCGGTATTGAGAACCAAAACCCTTGAACACTCAGACTTCTTGCAGAAACTCAAAAAAGGCAGTAAAACCAATTTCAAAATACCCAATAAAAAATCCCCAAAGAACCCTAGAGACTCCCCAGTATGGTTGCCAATTCTGTTGTGGGTGGGAAATCCCTCCTACGGACTAGCACTAAGGGTTTAATCATGCATGCAGAAAATGACCATTTAAAGGACTCTACTTTGTTCTATTCTCCCAACACAAAAACCCCACATTCATGCAATACAAAGATGCAAACAAGATTAGGTAACTATATCTTAAATCCTTCATTTGATGTGGATCCCTTCACTTTAACTAGCTCCTTGACTGCAAGCCTCCTCCCAAAGCTGACCTACATTCACACATGGACAAAAAGGGAGTTGCAAACATGCATTTCATATACTAAATGTTGGGTTAGATGTGACAATATCATAAAATAAATACACAATTTGAACACATGATATGGTGGGACAGAAAAAATATTCCTTTTTGTATTGATCTTCACAAGAGTAAACTTTACAATATGTGATCGGCACTACTCCTCAAATCTGGTCCTGGGATCCTCTTCAACTGTGCTCCAATTGCTTATGTATATGCTTCTCTTCACATACTAGTTGTAAAAGTTGAGGCTCGGGGAATGCTAGTTCAGGTAGAGTTTCTTTACTATGATTTTCCTCCTTTCAAATGGGACCCCTAACCCTTCTTTTATAGGCTAGAAGGAGCTAGATATTTAGTCGAGTGACTGGTCATGCATGGTCGAAAGGTTTAGTTAACTTACCCAAAACTGTGTGTTTCGTCAACAACTTTCCATTTTTTGTGCTTTTGTAGGTACACGCGGGCTGTAATGGGCCAGCTAGCGTGTGCACGTGGTCTGTAGTGGGTCAGCTGGAGTGTACACACGGAATGTAGTGGGTCAGCTAGAATTTGCCTTTAAAAAAGGTTTTTTTAAGAAGAGATGTTCAATAGTGGCTTGGAAAAGAAGGAAAATGAGATGGCCTGATGCGAGGTAAGCATGCCTGGTGAAAAGTAGGGTTATAACAAAGTGGTGTGACTTCCATAAGAGCCCTTGGAAAAAGAAGTCATTGTTGGACGAAGTGAAATCCTTTGAATCACATGTGGGTTCTGACTCTGAGTCAGAACCATAAAAGGGAAGACAAATCATTGACGTAGAACCCAATGCCACCATTGCTACCACCAAGCTTCATCCTGGTGAACTAGACGAGGTAGAAGAAGGAGAGAGCCTCTTCCATTCACAGATGTGGGTAAAAGGCACCCCGCTGCACTTCATCGTTGATAGCAGTATCCAAAAGAACCTCATCTCAGCAGAGGTCATCAAGTGGTTGGCTCTACCGACAATGTCGCACCCACAACCCTACACCATTGGATGTCTTGACCAAGGAAGCGATCTCCACGTTAGCCAATAGTGTTGACTGTCATATGACATCAAGCCCTTCAAAGACGAGGTATTGTGTGATGTTTCTCCTCTCAAAGTTTGTAATGTTCTTTTGGGCCAATGATATTTATGGAAACATCATGTTGTATATGAGTCTAGGCCTCATAGTGTTATTATTACTTTGAACAGGAAATTGTATAGGATACCTGAGGCAGTCCCTCCTAGTGTTATTTTCTTGATCTTTGCCAAGCAATGTAGGAAGGTCATCTCTTAGACCGAGAAATTTATCTTCTTCATGATTCACTCTCAGAGTGAGTGAAAGATTGCAACCACATCCAGGGCCTCCGTGACCAATCCCTCCACACAACAGAAGCAAGTGGATAAGGTCGTGGAAGAATACTCAGATATATTCTCCTCTCCTAC